>JAMKCH010066232.1:0-30869 GCA_023653785.1 Ophioderma brevispina
CCAACTGTTGGGTGATAAAGAAACATACATGGAATTACCTGCAGATCCGACACCGAAGTACAAACGGAAGCTTGTCGCCACTCTCACCGACCTAAAAAAGAAGAGGAAGGTAAGAGGAACTGAAGCCAAGTATAAGTATCTTTATCCAACCGCAGAAAATGTTCCCCGCCTATATTGCACCCGAAAATCCCAAGCCGGACCCCACTGCTAACCGATCGTGGATTATACTAGCACTATCAGATACAATACATCTAGGTGGTTAGCAGATATCTTAGGTGCTTTAAGAGGTGGGTAAAAAACAAAACAACCACGTTCAGAACTCTAAACATCTGCTTGAACAACTTCAAAATGTTGTGGCTTGAGACAGAACTACATCCTAATTCTCACTATGTGGTTAGCCTCTTTACCACAACACGCCCATGCGACCAAAGTCCTGGACATCGTTATAGACAGACTAAAGAAGGAAGTCATCTTGAAGGTATATAATAAAGACATGTTTGCAACAATTCTAAGAAGCGAAGATGTCTTGATTTTGCTGAACTTTCATTCTCACTACCCACAATATTTCCCATTCCAAGGGAATCTAACCGCCAATTGTTTTGGAACAGCATGGAAGCCCATGTCCCCGATGCGGCAAAATTTTATGGAAGCACTGGAACAACAGGCCTATCGCCACTGCACCCATCAACTGCAAACCAATTTATGGCTTCGTTATGTGGATGACAATATTAGAGATCATTAATAAAGACTCTGTAGAACAACTCACTGACCACATAAACCAAGTGGACAAAACTTCCATAATTTCACCTACTAGAGAACCCCCGGGGGAAGGAAAGTTATCTTTTCTGGACACTTCCATTGTAAGAAAGGAAGATGGGTCAGTAAAATTACTGGTTTACAGAAAGCCCACGCACACTGCCCAGTTTTAAACTACGATTCTCATCACGCATCCCTTTCAATGCACCAAGTTGGGAGTCATCAGGACATTGTACGACAGAAAGGACACATCATTAAGAGGGAGAGAAAGGGGAAAGATGAGGAAAAGAAAGTCCAAGTAGTTCTGAAATCGTGTGGCTACCCAAGTGGACTTTTGGATAAGGTTAAGACCAAATGAGACACCAAACAAAAGGTTAAGAGACAAAAGGAAAAAAGAGACAAATGCAAAGGTTGGTTTGTTTTTCTCACCATATGTATGGTGGGGTGTCGTAGAAAGATCACTGGTAATGAAGAGTACAACATGCTACAGGCGATGAAAAAACCCCAGTCTACTCTGCGCAATCATCTGGTTCATCCAAAAGACAAAGATGACCCGATAAAACTGATGCCTTGTATTCACTCCCATGTCTCAATTGCGACCATGAATACATCGGGGAGACCGGACGTAAATTCGGGACACGCTTGAAGAACATAAAGCAGAAGTGGACAAGGTCAGTTCTCAGTGATTACCAGAGCCGCGAGGAAAGAATCGTTGTCTACCATCCACACGTCCGCTATAACAGATCACGTTGTAGAACATAATCACGTAATAGGTTGGGACGAGGAAGTCATAGGCACAAGGCAAATAAATATAAACGCTTGTTAAGGAGACCATTGAAATCCGTAAGCTGGGCGACGCCATCATGAACCGCAATGAGGGCCATACTTTCCTTTCACCATTTTGATGACTGTTGGAGAAAAAACCCAACGGATTGGAGAAGCACCTGGCAACTTCAGTGTTAAAAAATCACAACCAAACTTGGATATCCACCAGTCCCTCATCTAGTGGCTTGATGAAAGGACAGTCCGTTCCTGAAACGTCCCAAACAAAAAAACCCAAAAAAAAAAAAATTTTTTTCCCCCCCAAAGTAAGTTGACATGGGAACGTAATAATGAACTTACTACAAAATTACTAACATCCTGATGAACCTCTTCAACAAAATTTTAACTAAATTGGGTGCTTTTGATTTGATCTCGTAGACTCCAATCGCACGATTTTTAATATTTGTTAACTTTTTTCTCCTATTGAATTGCTGTTGTCACTTAAAGAGACATGAGGAGATTTCCAGAACGAACGCCCCCAATTTTTCCTCGACCTAGGTTTTTTACATCTTTGGAATGCTTAACCCCAAGTATTAGATCACACCTGCAAGTGATAAGCTGAATACGCCGTCTTTATTTAATAATATGATTTAGTAGTTTCTGTCGTGCAATACAGAAAGTCAAAGCATGGTTTTCTATGGGTAACGTTACGCTAGCAGGCAAGTTCAAAACATGGTTTGGGGTTTTCTTCTGACCAGTTTGTCCAATAAAACTTCCAAACGTTCTCGGTAGGTGGTCTACACCCGACCAGTGACATTTGAGAGAAAATTTATATCTCATAAACATCTCCTTGTGTCACTTTAATCGGGTGAGTGGTTGAGAAGAACGCTCAAATATATTTAGATGTTTAGGTCAAAGATAAATTCCAATAACAAACACGGTTACCATTTTATTACTAATTTGTTGTAAGAGTTTATTCTAGTCTGGTTGACATTTATTTTTGACACCACAGAATAAATATCTTTATGTGCTAATAGAGTTTTTCCCCATATTTGGTTTTGTCCACCAGGTCATTAGTGGTAATGCTTCTTTGTTCAGGAGGCATTTTGTCTATAGACCTTGTGGTATAAGATTTCCATTTCCACTAAGAAATAAAAAGATCTTTTTATTATGAGTTCCTTAAGAATATTTATAAGCCTGCATTTGTCCCCATTTGGGAGCCCATTAAGCAAACTCCCACTAGCTTGAACTATCAATGGGGGCCTATTTAATTGAAATCTTCATAACCCGTTGAAAGATTTAAAGCACGGAAACACCCCAAAGTTTTGATTTACTTATTTGATAAATCATATTTACATATGATCTATCAGATTGAAATGAGTCCCAACAGTGACATTACAATAATTAAATTACCTAATTAGGAGTGGAAAAAATAAAAAAGGAACTGATGGGCACATCAAGTTACAACATTTACTAAAACTGCAGTGTAATGTCTCAGCCCACCGACTCTACACTGCAAACTGTGCTTAAAATTTAAACACTTTTCCTAAACACTATTTTGCAACCACATTTCTAACCTGTGAAATGTGTGTTTAATATCTAACACCTTATATCTCAACCTTGTTGAAATCTAACATGTTTTAAGGGATTTCATTAGGTGTTTTCTATATTTTGATGCAAGTATTAATAATAATAATAATATTTATGATTAAAACATGTCCAAATTTCTAAACACTATTTTGCACCACGTTTCTACACTGTTTTTGCCAGTGTATTTGTTGCTACATGGCCACCCGCACCCATCTACCCAGTGAATTTTTAACTAGTGTTTTAAAATCCCTTTAATTAAAGAGACATAAGGACTTTTCCAGAAGAAGTGCCCCCAATTTGTTTTGAAACCGCAGGATTTTGGGCATATTGGAATATACCATGTTTAGATCACACCTGACGGAATAAGCAAATACGGCTGTTCTTTATGTCATAAGAGACATTTAGTATTTCATGCACTACAGAAAATCAAAGCATGGTTTTCCTATAGGGATGATAATGATAGTACAGTTTCAAAACCAGGTTGTGGTTTTCTTTTGTAATTGTTTGCCCAATAACCTTCGAAATGTTCTTGGTGTAGTCTACAACCGATACAGTGAAATTTGAGAGAATTCATATCCTCAAAAATCTCCTGTCATCACATGTGATGTGGCTCATTGGAGTTTGCTTAAATATCTGAAATACAACCTCCTTGCTTTAGTTGGGAAACTTCTACAGGAAGAGTTAGGCAAAAAGTCTTACACAGAGGGAGTTGGCTTTCATGTGGAATGGCTTCATTGAGTTACTTAATCTGAAATACAAACCCCTTGATTTGCAGACACTGTCTTTTAAAAAGAGTGAGTTGCTCTCCTAAAAGCTTCTAATTCAAATTAAGAAGTATTCAGAGGTCGAATTTAAGAACATTTACAACTGTAAAACTCTCACTCGCCTTTTAAAAGACTGTTCTGTTTTAGGAAAACCTACAGGAGCGTTAGGGCAAAAACGTCTTCATGGGGGAGAGTATGGTTTATGTGAATGGATCAGTGAAGTTTACCTTATCTGGAAATTACCAAAACCCCCTGAGTTTAGGAAACCTACAGGAAGCGTAGGCAAAAAAGTCGTATTCAGGAGGGCAGTAAGGAGTATGGATTCACGTGGTGGAATGCACCCCCTTTTCCCACCACCCCACATACTACAGAGGTTGGTTACAAATCAAGGGGGTTGATGTGAAAAGCATTCAAAACCAGTCGTACGTGCTGGGCGCTGACATTTTGAATATGCACGGAATACTTATCAGTTTGGTGCTGTATACAACACAACTGTCAATTCGATACAAAACAACCGCCACAAAATTATCAGTTGTTGGATTGGTGGGTTTGCTAGTGGTGGTTAAATTGTCCTACCAATGCCACGCAACGAAATGAAATGACAACATCAGTCGTCTTGATTTAATAAAAACGCCTCATGGAATACATCTGTTCACCTCTAAAGCCGCATTTGATTATGAGAAAAAAAGAGGATCTGCGCACAATGATCCGAGGGTACACTATTATTACACCTGGCCAAATATAACACTACATTAATTTGTATCACTATCGATTTAGTGTATATGCAAGACGGCACCCACTAGCTATGTGGAAGACGCGGAGGCAGCCATGCTTTAATGTTGGTACTATAGGTTTTCTTTGTGGCCGGGAAAAAACATGCGAGACGGTTGTATTTCTAAAGATACGTAACGTGCCTCTCTACTCTATAGAACCTCTTGGTTACAATAGTCCAACATGGAAAGATCAGGATGGAATAACACTGCTGCTGCCATTTCTATAATCTGAGGGCGTTATAGTTGGCAGGGCCACTTTGCATTTTGATGAAGATGTATTTAAAGTATAACTCTAAGAATCCATTTTGACATGCCTAACTACATGGAGGACAAAATGTTTGACAAATTTGTAATGCGATCTGGGAAAACCTGCAACATGGTGAAAATTTTATATGTGAGTTTTGACTTCTCATTTGACAAGTTTGAAATATAATTTTCCATAACTTTTTACTTCTTTCTTCTAGGATACAATATCAACAAGTTATGCTTAAACAATCTGACAAAAAATAAAGTACAACATAACGATTTTAAGGTATTTTACTTTAATTTTTCAAAATGTCCTGTGCGACATGTGGAGGGTTCCCAATCACATCACGTTTGTTCTAACCGATTCATTCTGAAAAAAAAAACAGCAGATATAACATGGTGACCTTTGGGGAACTATGGTCAAATGGGAAAGTTAGGTTCCTAAACTGGTTTTATTGTACAAGCGATGGATTAGCCTAGTGCCCCTCAATCTGGACATCCTCTGAAACTATAGCGGGATGTCCTACTGCTTGGCCTCCCAGTTTGGCACACTTTTGGCGCCCTCAGTTGGGCTATTTGGATAGGCTGCACATTCCAGCCTGTGCTCACCAATAGGTGCAACTGCTTCCACCCACCACCTCCCTGGTTGCAAATATTTTCGTCATATTCTTCTTTGGCGAAAAGCATTGCTTAGGGGGGGAGGGCGGAGCGTGTCAGTGATAGATGCTTCTATTAATGCCCCCTTCTCGCTTACACATGGTTGGGTTGGAAGTCATTCTGCTCCGTTTCAATTGCCATTGTGGCATCAGATCCCAACCAGGGTTGAGGGCAGTTGCTTTCCCCGTTCTGGGGCAAATTGGTAACTCTTATCTCGCCTGCACTTTGTGCAGAGGAGATTTGGGGGTTGGGTGGGTTACATATACCCTCTTCATTCACGATAGACAAGGCGCAGAACAAGACGTGTGCTTAAAGCCTAAAAGGGCCTATTTTTTTATCCACTGAAAATGTCTATTTATTTTTTCCAAGAAGAATATCTACTGAACCACTACAACCGAGGTGGCTAAAATCCACAAAGTGTAGGGTTAGAAAGAAAGAGTGTGAGGCTTGAAAGAAGTGAATAGACTCATGCTTAATGACTTCGGTAATGGTTGGCATTGGCTATAGGTCGACATAATACTTAACGGGTGGTATAAATACCTATGACATCTTTAAAGGGGGAGGCTTGTGATCTGACTTAATGGGCCATTTTCTGCAAAACTTCTATATTATATCATTAAGCAAGTTGTGGTTGTTGGTGTTGTTTTCACACTGTCAGGTAAGATCACATGATTTGGTAAGGTTGGTACTCAAGTTGTAATTAAAGTGACAGGAGATTTTTTTGAGGGAATACAAATTCTCATAAATAAATTGCACTTGATCGGTTGAGAACCCACCATATGAGAACATTTCCAAAGGTTGTTTTGGATTGGTCAATAAGTACAAAAGAAAATCGCAATTTTGTTTGAACTGCAGCTATCGTAATCGTCCGGTCCCTATAGAAAGAAAACGTGCTTGGAATATCTGTTTGGCTATAAAACTATTTGTTTAATGTAAAACCCTCGTGTAATGGTACATTCATTAAAGCTGGGAAAAACTGCATGGAAAAATTTCCAAAATATAATAAAATTAAAAAAAAAAAAACAAAAGTGTTTTTTTTTTTTTTATAATATTTTCTGTAAAAAGGCCAATTTTTCTGGTCACAACGTGATGATATCATGTGTGACACATATGCTAGGTATGTGGTACTTATTTTGTAATCAATAGGAAGAGGAAGGACCCATAGATATATAGTGGTATCAAACTCGACATTGGGATTGTTTATTACAACTCCCGAGGAAAACCCATGTTACAAAAGGGCTTGGTAAGATGAGGGTTAAAGCAATTGCATTTAGATAATGCTATGATTACGTACGAAAAGTAATTTCCTCTACATAATATGAGAATAGCTGATCATACTCCTTCAACCCCCCCATTTCTGTAATCGTGATCTGCACATGTCAAGCCAATCTGACCGATGTCTTGGTCAAGGTGTCAAGATAAGAGGATGCCTAGTGACAGTGATGTTGTGTGTCCCTCTCAATGTGTTATGTGAACTATTGAAAAGGCAACACCGACCATTTTGAATCCAGGCTAGCTGTTCAGAGGAGAGGAGGAGGAAAGGGGGAGACTGAAAGAAAATGAGGGTACCGATTGATTGATGATTGGGGGGCCCTGTTAGCTCCTGATGATGTCAATGTGGCTTTGGTATGTCAATGAAACAGTTCATAGGATTTTTGTTAGCTTTTAAAACTGATTTCTGTGCTGTTTTCATTCAATGGGACCAGTCTGTCACAAAAGTGGGGTGCAAATTTTGGACTGCTGCCCAATTCTTCAAGGGGGGGAAAAAAAGGGGTGAAAATGTTACTACAGGGGAGAAAATGTTACTACAGGGGAACATTTGAAATCGAGTCAAATGTGGTGTTAATAGACATTAAATAGTTGTCCCTTTACGGATTAGAAAAAGTATAATTTGCCTTAGGGTCCGTTCCTTTGGTTAAAAGGTGATAGCCCCAAAAATGTTCAAGGTTCACTATGGGGTAAAATTACCCAAATGTCAGATTTGTAGAAGAAACTGGTGGATCTGTGATAAGGTTGTATTGCTTGATAGGATCCAACATGTTTTTTTACAGTTGTGTACCTTTGTTTGCTCTGACATAGCAAAATGTTCGCAAGGAGTCTAGATGGTCTAGCGGGGGTCACCAAATTTTCCCTGGATGTTGCAATGGTGAATCACCAAATCAGTAAAATCATTTTATGTTCAGTATGACACAAGTAATCATTTGCACCACTTTCAACAACCTCAGAGCATTTACCCCAGGGTGACCTGGAAAATAATGGGGCTATACCACTGAACTAAAGGTTGGAACCTGGCAAATTTAACTTTTTATAATCTTATAAGGAGACAACGTAAAAAACACCAATTTGACTCGATTTTAAAATGTTTGGTAGTTTTGAAAGAATCAGGCCAATTTTATAGTCAAGAAAAATGATTCATTTGATTATAGGTCATTTTGTACACGAGTGTATGGGGAGTTATTTATTGATGCGATTCCCAATTCTAAACCCTAGAATTTTAAAAGTGGGTTAAGTCCTTCTCTTTGTCGATACTTGATATGTTTGTAGGACTCCACCTATAGAGTGCCTATATGTGTTGACTAACAAGGGTTATTTCATTTCGTGTAATGTCAAAAAGAGTAAAAGCACTCGGAAAGTCAATTCAAGAGAAAGAATATTTTGAGGGATACTCTTATGGGAAGAAAAAAGGAGTCATGTGACAGTCTTTTTCAAAAAGTATTATTTGTCAGGGATTATAGTTTAGTACTCTACATAATGTTAATGATTTTTTTTTTAATGTTTTTTGGTCACATTTTTCACTGTAGTTTCACTGATCATTTTTAATGATCATTTGAATATTTAAACTTATAAAGGTGTATTCTATTGCCGTCAACAACCAGACTAAGCGATTATTACTCAGATTACAGGGTTGCCAAAATTTGACAAACTATTAATCAAAATTCTGACCTTATTTTTTGTTCAGATGAGTGTAATATTGGGTCAGCTGCATAATTAGGTGATTTCTCACCCTGAAGGGAAATCCTTCGTGTATTGCATAACATGCATAAATTATAGTTCTCATGTGTGAAATGAGGGATGGGGGCAAAAGTTTGGGGGATTTCATTATCGGTTGCTCTTTAAAAAAAAAAATTTTAGATGGCCATTTTCAATTTTTGCATTTTTTCCAGCTTACCTAGCCGAATAACCAGGCACATTTGTTACACTATTTTTTTTTTTTTTAAAAAAAACTTTTCTTTTTTTTTTTTTTTTGTAATGACATGTAATCTTAAGAATGGCAAAATTATTCAAACCACAATCCAAAGCTGTACAAAATATAGTGTGTTTCTTCCAGATAAGGCCAAAAAAAAAAACAAGTTTTTCTCTCAGAAGAAAGGTGACAAATGCCGCATGGGAAATGTGGGACAAAAACTATTGCCGTTTGGGCCAACTTTTTCCCACTTTTTTCGGTTGCTTTTGCGCCTCGAATTTGCATTGTTCCTGAGAATTAAAACAAAAATATTTCAAGTGAGTAAAAACTTAAAAAAAAAATATGCATACCTGCCTATCTATCAGCCATCTCAAGCACATTTGATGTGGGTACTTGGAAGGGTAATATCATTACAATAAGCAAACAGAGTACTGTAAAAAATAGCCAAGAATAATGTTATGGTTTATACAGACAGAAGCACTATATTGATTGGTCACTAGAGGGGCATCTCGGATTGCGTCCTGTAATGGAGCCCTATAGACAGTATTCAATATGGACGTTCAGCCACAGACCGGGTGGTGGGACAAGATGCGTACATTCCAGGACTAAAATTCATTAAGCTGTCAATCGTGCCATGTTTAGCGATTGCACAGGCATCATTTACAGGTGAATGTAATTGTAGTGGTAGTACTGGAATGGTCTATCTTGTCCCCCTACATGGATGTATTGACTACGATCTAGATCACAGGCATATGTGGCAGTGCCCAGGTGGTTACAATCGGTACAGTATTTTGTATTAAAGTGTAACCAATAGTTTTGCCAGTGTAACTGCCAATGCTTTTAACTTCATGTCTTAAGATACAATTAAGTTGCGCAAATTATCCAGTTGTAAGAAAAGCCAAGGCAGAGGCGTTGGTTAATACAAAGCTGCATAATGCCCATGGCAACAAATAGCTATCCACCCGCCTTACCCTCTCGCTCAGCAATACCCCCATTGCTCCCCCTCTCAGCTCACCATTGTAACATCACAAGAATTGATCAAATTGCATTTTAATTTACAGTGGGTCTGCAAGTTGCGTGGTGTGTTCTATTTGATTTGTTACCAGTCTGTATTCGAAAAGGTGTCAATAGTCATAGTGTTTCAGATTCATTCTAACTGAATGATTGTTAACCCTTTCAACTCTGGTATATTTTGTATAGGTTTTAAAAATAAGTCAGTGTTTGGGGGATGGCTGCAGTCATTGGGAAGCCATCTCAAAACCAACAGACTAAGATAGGCTTTTTTGTACTCATTTTAATGCCTTTTGCATGCTGAATCTGAATATGGTAATTAAAATGTATTAATTTGGGACTTTATTTGAAAGTAAAAAAAAATAATTCGAGTGACTGAAGTGGTGTACAGCACCCAAAGGGTTGACTCCTACATATGAGTCTACATGATGTATTCAGGTAATTAAGCTAATATGTAATCACATAAGCCTGAAGTCAACTTGATTATTTACATTGTCAAATACAAGTGTCTAATTTGAAAATCCAACTTGAATCATTAATTGTGTTCCTTTCAAAGCAAGTGTAAAAACAAAGAGATCTCCAAATAGGCATGCCTACTTAACAAAATAATTTTGGTGTGCATGCAGTTTTCATAAACATATTAATGGTTTATGTAATAACTGAAGAAACGATTGATATACTTTGCCTTGTAAAGCCAGGATATTTTATCTATTGTTTCTGGTTTTATTTAGTAAAAATCAATTAAACCACCCAAATAGGGGTTTGCTTTTCATATCTGTTTTCCTGATGTTTTGATTACATCGGGACAGCACGTAAGATGTATTAACCTCATCTTGTCAATTTATAATTAGAAGGAACTGGTGGTGTTTTGAGCATGTTCTCTGTCTGTAAATGGAGAAATCAACTTGGTTGTGTGGGGTTCTCTTCACAGGACAAACTTGACTTCTACCCTTAGCAGCTTTGTCACTAAGTTAGTAAACTTTGTAAGCAACTTTTGAAAGGTTTATTTGCAACATTTTTGTCAGTTGCCATTCATCATATTTCTGTTAGACAATACTGAAACATACCCTCCTATCCCTTGACTCTGTTGCTTCTTAGCGTATCCACAAGTCATTGGTAATGGCTTGTGGTGGTGTCAGGATTTATTCAGCTGCGTAAGCTGATCTGGGGGGGGGCCATTTGAAAGCTAGATACGATGCTCCTAATGGCTGCTTGAGTCTGGGAAAAGGAATGGGATACAGTCAGAGGTTTCACCATACCCTCATACAACATGGCCTGCGATGTACAGCACAGTTGTGACTCTGTGTACATGGGATCAACGGCTTAATGTCCCTCCGAAGGATGGGATGCTTTCATATCAATTTGCCCAATTACAAGTGAACCATGGCGGAGAGCGGTATTCGGTATTTAATAAATAGATGATTATACAGATTAAATCCAGAATTACGTAGGTACCCAATAAGTCCCAGCAAGTGACCCACCAGGATCGAAACCAGGGTTTTTTTTGGTAAAATTGGCGCCACAGGCACGCCTCTAACTGCGTACATGGTAGGCTCTGTGCGGGGTCTGCTGATGGTTGGAATGCAGTATATTATTGAACCAATCAGCGTTGTGTAAGCATAATATTAAGCCCCAAAAAAAAAAAAAAGTAGAGATGAGTTGAAGCAGCCTAGAAAATACATTACAATGGTCTCAAATAGTATATCATTGAAATTAACCAATCAGAAAAACTATAAGACAGGCAGTTGGGCCCAGGATGGTTAACCCAGGGGTGCTTTGAACCAATCCCATCATGCAATGCCAATGTCTTGGTACATAGGGATAAAAAAACTGTCAAGAAGATTAAGGGCCACAAAAAATTCAGGCTCATGATAAAAATTCTGTTTGTGGGGTTGTGTTATAAAATGAGTTGTTAAAGTCAGGGTTTTTATGTGTAAGAATAGGATTTTTGGGGATATCACATAACCTTATGAGGTGAAAATACCAAACAAAAGGTGATTGTGGATGGGAGTCAATCCACCTCTGGGGTTTAACTATTCCACATCTTTTACAGTTAACCTGGACTTTTTTTTTCAATGCTAACTTAACGGTTATCCTAATCCAATCCTGAAATATTCCCTATGAGTACAGGACAAAAATGCAAAAGAAGATAAAGCTAAACCCCTAAACGATTCTAATCCTTAAAGCTGGGGCCCTGGCACTTTCACAACATATGATTTTCTTCAATTTGCTTCAAAATGATGGTCTAGGCCATTGGGAAGATCAGAGATATATTTACAATAAAATAAACATTTACCCCAAACAGATAGGGACATTGCTATGAGGATAAGACATCCAGGTAATTGAGGCCAACCTTTAAGTTTTTTCCATAACTTTAATCAAAACAAATCTGTATATTACAGATATTTTGACTCGTACTCATGATATTAAACCACAAAGGCAATAGGACGGTCAAAACGGTGGCTAGCGTGAGAAACATGCATACGGAGTGAGGTTCTTGTGTTTAAAACGCCATTTTCGGGTTGCGATTTACGTCGCCGGACGAGTTAAAATTATAAAATCGTTCTGGTTACTCATAAGGAAGCTGATTTTGGTCTAATCATTTCAGGGAGGTTTTTGTATATAACAGCTTAACAACCATGCAAAAGTATGTTTTGGAAAAATCTTGAGGGGCACTATTTTTTCAAAGTGCCGGTCTCTTTAACATTGACCTGGCATAATCCGGACTCTTAAATCCTAATCCTATCTTGGGTATTGAAAAAGTAGTAGGAGGGGAAACTGGGCCTGAACTGAAATAGGTAACAATAAAATCTTTCACAGTCACCTTCCCAAAGCCAATCTACAACTCCAACCCCAATTATAACATAAACGTAACTGCTAATTTTTTTTCCAGCCTTAAAAGTTTAAATAATCCCATCCATGAAAGCTATTTACGAACTAATACTAGGTTTAAACCAAAACCAGGTAACACTTTTTCCATTTTAAACTATCCTAAGCAGTCTTAGCTCAATTTAGATTTCTACCCGAGCCTACCCTTACTAGTTCTAAAAGATTATGGGTTTCCCAGCCAACCCCCTTAAAACTAAATTCTAACATGATTTTAGAATCTTACAACATCTACTTAAAGAATTGTTGATTGTTTAGCAAAAGCAAATATTATCCACGGGGTCGTTTGGCGCCATCTTGGATTTGAGAGGATTATCTTACAAAGGGGGTTAATTAGTTAAAAGTATCTCACTGATCGTTTCATCATAAGGAAACAGAAAAAATTATAGTTTGGCATATCGTGAGGTTCAGTTACAGAGATATGGGTACAAATGTGTATAAAGGTCATTGAAACTTTGATTGGGCATGACAGGGGGGCCAAATTTCAAAATGCTTGGCAACTTGACAAAATTGGTGTCAAAGTGCTGGTATTGGAGCTAAATGAGCAATCTGGAAATTTAGAGTTGTGAGGTCCATGAGTTTAGTCTTCCCCGCCTCCTCCCTCGTTTATCGCCCGTTAGGAAAGAGAGTGATCAGGCCCTATCCCATACAAAACAATCCAAATTTGATAAAAGGTAACTTGACACCGAATTTTACACATAAACAATCTAATAGTGCAAATTACTTCTGGATTGTGCGGATCATGATCATAGCTACAATTTGATTACCAAATTGTCAAGATCATGTTTGAAATAGGCCCTGACAATGACAAATCAATAAGAGTGCAATGACTTTATCACATTTTCACACATTTCTCTGCAACTGACTATCACAAATATGCAAAAGTATATATTTTTGGATTCTTATGATGAGAAAAATCATGAGGATTCTTGTCAACTCAATCAAACCATTGTATATGACGATCTCTTTGGATCCAAGATGGCCACCAAACGGGCCCCGTGGGACAATATTTGATTTTGGGAACATCAAAATTCTTAAGTAGATGTCGTAGAGATTATAAATCATGTTAGAATTAGTTTTAAGGGGGGTGCATGGGAACCATGAAATCTCTAGACTATACCTTAACCTAAGCTCCAAGCATTAAGGCCTGACTCAGAGAAAATTTGAAATATACATTGTTGGTCTTGCATTAATTTAAAGAGTTAATGAAATTGAAGATTGTTGCCTCAGCTCTTAATTTCAAAGTTTGAGACAAAGCAGATTTTGCATTTTCGTGTAGTTGACCCCCTTTACACAGGGTGTTCTGCACAAAAAAAAAAGGTACAAGGCAAAGACACCCTTGTTGGAGGTGCAAAAAAATATTCAATACTGTGCTAATATTGATGGTAACCATTCCATTAAAAGGGCAGGTTTTTTGTTTATATCGTGGAACTGAAATGAGATTTTGACAGGACTTAAATTTCAGGACGAAATGAGAAAAAAAATACAGCCTTTCATGGTGATCAACATTTGTCGACTTCAGGTAAATGGGGGGTCCCAAAGATGATCGAACAAGTAACCTTTAAATAATTCCACATAGTGATTAGTAGGGGGAAACACCGCATATGTCCATATGCATAAAAAAAATGAAATTGTGTTGAAAAAATTGCAGGGCACGGTCCTCAGGAAATCTGTGAGTCGGCTTTTAATACTAATACAAATCCCCTAAATACCTATGACAGAGTTTGGATTGGATGTGAAATGGTAATGAGGAAATTGGCAGTGTTTAAAAGCAATTGGCACATTTTGTGAAGAGCGCCCCCAATTTCAAATTTGGATTATTTGTGCACAGTTACGTTGGTAATTGTCATAGGAAACGATACCTGCGAACGAGATGCTAAAAATGGTGTATTTATCACCAAAATAAGCGATTTGTAAGAATTAAGAATTGGGATCCCAGATTGGACGTAACGGCCAGAGCTGGAAATGCTTACGTTTATGTCCGTCCATGAGAATGTCGCACCTCGAGAAATAACATCTAACTTGACTGGCCCGAACTATTAAAAACAACTAATGGATGAGCGTTTAGACACGTAACATGTCGCTATTTCCCGGCTATACATTGGAAGGCCGTAAGGCGTTCCAGCAGCCGTTGCATTATTTCGGGGATCCCGATAATTATTATTCTAGTAACAAAATTCCTTCGTGGGACACATAGACACATTTTCGAGCTTAACCCTTACAGGTATAGTTACTAGCCAGTTACCAATGCAAAACCGTTGTGTAAAAATCTCCAAATTTTGGCATCATTGGGGGCACCTTCAAAAAAATGTGCTAATATTGCTTTCAACCTTGGAAGTTCTTCTACTTCTATAGTTTTTTTCGTCTTACTTCTAGTTATGGTGGTTGGGGGAGATTTGTTTTTCTTTGTTAATGTGGAAACAATCTGGGAATTGATAACTCTAAAAACCGGGACTTTGGCAAAATGGGCCCGTAAAAAAAATATAATCAAGCTGTTGATAAAGCATGACAATGGTAATTAGCATGTGTCGTGTGTTGGTTGGCTGGGTTTAATGGTGATGGCTTTGTTTGGTGGTGTCAAGTTTTAAATAATTTTTAAGGGGAAATGGAAACTTCAGAAGTTTCTTTCAAATCGAATTAGTGTAACTGTTGCTTCTACATTGAGGGTAGGTCTGAGGTAAGGGATTACGGTCGCCGAATATTGTGGTGACCTTTTGTAAAAGTTTCGATGGAGACAATGTTCATGTTCTAAAAATTGCCTGTTTGTTTTCAGCACTTCTAAGGTCCTGTATACCTGAATCCTTTATGTTAGTGGGTTTTCGTCGTGGTTCGACCTTTGTACCTGTATCTATTTCTTGTGTTATTTGATTTTGATATGTTTTTTTATGGCAAACAAAAAATGAAATTGATATAGGTACCTTGTAGGCACTTATCAATGATTTGCTTAGAATTCAGAACAATTATTCAAAAATCACTGTTGATGGTCGCCAACACGTATTAGTTATCCAACTATCCTGCAAGTGGTTACCACTGAAAGATAATAAAGACAAAACCAGAGATTTTAAGTCATTACGTATGTACAAACACTATACTGCACCACGCAAACAACAATGATGTTTTCTTCACTTTGTGGCAATTTTTCATTTAGAAAAAAAAATACTTCTGGCAAATTTCTAAAGGACCTATCCTTCACATTTAAATAATACTGAATTTGTATTAATGTTTTAAAAAAAAAAAAAAATCACTGATAGTGCCCTTCAACATAAACTCAATCATCTTTTGGCATTCCTATACAAAAAAAAAAAAAAACATTTCAAAGTGCTTTCACACTTTGAGACATATTGCATTTTGATTGATGTATGAAACTCTCTTTCCTTTATAATGATAGGAGGATCAATCAGTGGTGGATGGCGGTACCATTTTACGATATGTTGGATCTCCAGTTGGTTCATTCAATGATGAGAGTTCAAACAATTACATATATGCATGCTAGTACAGATCATAATGTCCTGACATATAAGACCCGCGGCATTTAACCAGATCTCTGGAATATCCCATGTTGCCTAGCGGTGTAATGAGCATAAAATTGGATTTTGAAATTGGAATTGCATACAATAATCTTCACGTAATTTAACTTCCATACACGTGCCAAATATTCCACATTACTGAGTCAATATTAAGTATTATCAATGCATGGTTATTATTGGAATGTCTAACTCAAGTATTACAGTTTTGATCGTATCGATCAATTTTAATGAGAGTAGTTCTCGTTTTAAGTCTGACTCAGAGATTCGAAATATTATTTTTGTGTAATTAATGAAAAAAATATTCAACGAGAACTCAAGCTAGTAACCTAAAATGCACACTTCCGAAATTTGAGAAGAAATCAGATTTTGGGCAGTAAAACATTTTATGTTGGAGTATACGTCCCATAGGATTAACTTGTGTATAACAAAAATTACGGATCCGGAATTTATAACAAGTTTTGATTTCTTATATGAAGGAATTTGATTTAAGCTTAGAAATTTTACACAGTGATTAGTATATGGACAAGCATATGTACATGCAAAAACACAATTTTTTGGAATTTTGGAAATTGAGGGGCGCCTCTCAGGAAATCTGAGTTCAGCTTTAAAAGTATATTATTATGATTTGTATAGGAAAATGAAGGCATGACATTTGTGTTCACCTGCATACATCTTTGGGTCGTTGTTGCAATAGAATCAGTAATCAAGGCACATTGGGTTATCACGTAAAGGGGCATTTTGTGTCCAAATCTTGTCCCCTGACTTACCTAAAAAAATATAAATCAGCATTTTGTATAAAGCATTGATCAATTGTAATTAGCATGTATTCGTTTGTTGGTGGCTGGGTTTTAATGGTGATGGCTTTGTTGTTGGTGGTGGTCAAGTTAAATAATTTTAAGTGGGAAATGGAAACTTCAGAAGTTTCTTTCAACTCTGAATGTAGTCGTAACTTTTGGCTTTCTACATCTGAGGTAGGTCTGAGGTAAGGGATTACGGTCGCCGAATTGTGGTGACCTTTTTGTAAAAGTTTCGATGGAGACAAATGTTCATTGTTCAAATTGCCCTGTTTGTTTTCAGCACTTCTAAGGTCCCTGTATACCTTAATCCTTTATTTTAGTGGGTTTTCTGTAGTGGTTCTGACCTTTTGTACCTGTATCTATTTCTTGTGTTCATTTGATTTTGATATTGTGGCAAAAATGAAATTGATATATGTACCCTTATAGGCACTATCACTGATTTGCTAAATCAGAAAAATTATCAAAAATCACTGTTGCATGGTCTGCAACAAGTATAGTTATCCAACATACCCTGCAAGTGGTAACACTGAAAGATAATAAAGACAAAACCAGAGATTTTAAGTCATTACTGTCTGTACAAACACTATACTGCACCACGCAACACAATGTGAACACTGCTGTTTTCTTCACTTTGTGCAATTTTTCATTTAGAAAAAAAATACTTCTGCAAATTCTACAGACCTATCCTTCACATTTAAACTAATACTGCAAATATTTTGGCTCTTTTTGGTAGATCACTGATAGTGCCTTCAACATAAACTCAATCATCTTTTGGCATTCACTATACAAAAAAAAAACATTTCAAAAGTGCTTTCACACTTTGAGCAAATATTCATTTTGCTGAAACTCTCTCTTCCTCTTATCCATGAATAGGAGGAAAATCAATCAAGGTTGTTGGATGGGGTACCATTATTACAGACTTATGTTTGATCTCCAGTTGGTTCATCAATGATGAAGAGTTCAAACAATTACATATATGCATGCTATTACAGATCATAATTTCCTGACATCATATCTACATGCTTCATTAACCCAGATCTCTGGAATATCATCATGTTGCTATGCAGGTGTAATGAGCATACAAATTGGCTTTTGAAATTGGAATTGCATACAATAATCTTCACGTAATTTAACTTCCATACACGTTGCCAAATATTCCACATACTTAGTCAATATGTAGTATTTATCAATTCATTGTTATTCTTGGAATGTCTAACTCAAGTTATTACAGTTTTGATCGTATCGATCAATTTTAATGAGAGTAGTTCTCGTTAAAGTCTGACTCAGATTTCGAAATATTATTTTTTGTGTAATAATGAAAAATAGTCAACTAGAACTAAAGCTAGTAACCTAAAATGCCCAATTCCGAAATTTGAGATGAATCAGATTTTGATGCAGTAAACATTTATGTGTAGTATTACGTCCCATAGGATACTGTGTATAACAAAAATTCCGAATCCGGAATTTTATAACAAAGTTTTGATTTTCTATATGAAGGAATTTGATTTAAGCTTAGCAATTTCACACAGTGATTAGTATATGGACAAGCATTATGTACATGCAAAAAACACGATTTTTTGGAAATTGAGGGCGCCCTCCTCAGGAAATCTGAGTCAGCCTTTAAAGTATATTATTTATGATTTAGTATAGGAAATGACAGGTTGCATGACATTTTGTGTCACCTGCCATACATCTATTGGGTCATTGTTGCAATAGACTCAGTAATGCAAGCACTTGTGGTTCATACTTAAAGGGGCATTTTGTGATCCACAACCTTGTCCCCCCGACTTACCTAAAAAAGTAGAGATATTTACAGATGGAAATTACAGCACAGTTGGCTATGGGACCATAGGAAACAAGCAATTGCTTATAACACAAAATTGGAATCACTTCAAATTTTGTGAATGTGCTTTTCTTAAGGATATCTAGTGAACGATGAATAAAACAGAAGGTGCTAGAAAAACAAAATGCACCTTTAACCCTAACAAGTCCCAAATCATGCCATAACATCATCATACGAACACACATATGGGCACAAAATAGCTGGTCAGGCCAGCGACAGCCTTGTGGCTTGCCATCTTTGGTCATGGGACAGGGGTTCCAGAGGCCCCGGGTTTGATTCCCACCAAAATGTTCAATCTTCTTTACCTTCTATTCCTTTACCCCTCCTGGGAGAAATGAAAACAGTGTCAAGGTTAATGTCAGTTCAAAAGAAAAGGTAGATCTCAACTTCCTCAAAGGCACAGTCGGTGATTTGGGCAAACATGCATCCTCAGATTTTCTTGAATTTGTACTCAATTAAGATTTTGGGGGTCACTAGAAACCTAAGCTTAATTTTTCTAGCCACACAGTGATTTGAAGTTATGTGCACCAGTTTGCACCTATATGTGAAAGGTAAGGTTGAGACCAGGTATTTGTCACCCTCTTTAAAGAGATGCAGTTCGTTCAAAATATACTTGACTAAAAGTTACTAGTATCACGTTTACACTGTGCGAAAGTTGTTATCGAATTCACTTTTTTTTCAATGACAACTAAGATTAGCATAAATTTGTGTTGTAGTTGTTTACACTTACATTGATTTTGAATTCATATTCAAAAAAATTAATTACATGTTTGCTTGGTGATACGGAAGTGTACGGCCTTGAGTCAAGCGTCATGCTTGGTAAACTTGAAATCCATAACGACTTTCGTTTACACTAAAAAAATCGTAATAAGATTACGACTTAATCAAATTCATCTCAAATGAATGATGATAAAGTCATAATTGAAATTCAACTTTTGAATTGCATCCAAATTACGACTGTACCCGTTTACACTCATCACGCAAATGAAATCGAATACAACCTAAGTGAATTCGATGACGACTTTTACCCAGTGTTAACACCCTATAGCATTTAACCAGCCATCCTTGTATGCATTGTCTTACTGTGATTGACATGGGAGGGTCAGTACAAGAATCAAATTGACAATTGCATGAGGCCTCTTGGTTTTTGTGGTATGCTGATGGTAGTGGTTTCTGAGATTCTTCCAGCACAAAACAAGGGTGCTTTGTAAGCATTGTTCATTAACCCTAACACTGTTTTTGTTTCTCCCAAGAGGGAGGGAAGGGGTCAAAAGGGAGAGAAGCTAAAGAAAATTACACATCTTGGGAGGGATTCGAACCCGAGGTCCCCAGCACACCAGTCCCATGAGCAGGGATGGCAAGCCACGAGGGTGTCGCTGGCCTGGCCAGCAATTTCATGCCCATAATGTGTGTTCGCACGATGATGCATCGCATCTTTTTGGACCGAATCTAGCCTTAGCTCATTGAGTTTTAGTCAGTTTTGGTTGTGATAGGGTTAAAACACCACAAGTATGTGTGTGTGTGAAACAAGTTGCATAGTGGAAGCTTGAAAGCAAATTGTAAGGAAAAGATGCAAATATTATATCCAAATTGTTAGTACTATGACTATAGTCCATGAGTGTAAGACAGTGGAAATGAATATAAGGCTATAAGTGTATGTAATAATGTGCATGTGTGTAATAGGTTTTGATGGAAACGCAGTTGTAAAATGTGAAAAGCTCCATTGCACATTTATATATGAGATTGCAGTGCTATAAATCGTGCATTTCATCGTTAATTCTTCATCATGTCAAGCCTCGGAAAACCACACAACCACATACAACAATGGAAGCTATGAGCGGGACTTAAATTTGATCTAATGTAATCGATTCTACTGACAGCCAAAATCCATCAGTGCCTCCAAATCTGACTTGAAAGTTTGATTCCCACATAACATGTAATTTCACGATCATTTCGTACTCTCATCCGATTAGTCTATGTCCTTTGCTTTTTTAAATGCCACAAGCATCAATTTCAAAAAAGCTAGCCCGTAATTTGAATGTGTACATTATCCTATTACAATGTCAGAGACTATATTCTCAGATGATATACTAAATGTTGCATTTCACCTGCACAATTTTTAATCAGAACAAAGATCTCTGACATGCAAAAGGGGTGGGGAGACTTTGGAGGTCGTTGCACCGCTTCTGTCGTAGAATTTTCAAAAGAGTTTGACTGATGGACGACTGGGCAGGCTTGTTTCGACAACCGGAGAATTAAGTCCTATACCGATGTACACGCACAACATATGCAATTTTCTTCTTCTCTCCCCTATTAATAAAAGCCATAACATGCGGAATTCCGTCATGTCTAGCCGCGGCTGATTGATCGATCAGATTTCTCACATTTTTTCCCCTCGCCTTCTCTCTCTTTCCCTCTGACACCTTTGTAAAGGATTTGACAAATGAAATGTTTTGCAAAAGGAGAGTATTTTATTGATGTTTACTCATGATCCACCGAGGATCAATGTCAGAATTTGACAAATGTTGATTGATGGAGCTTGAAGGAGCACATTGGGAACATGGATTAGAATAAAGTGTGTGCGCCTCAAGAGCGGTTGGCTTTATAGACACGCATTAACACACAGTGTGCGGCAATCGACCCAAGGCAAATGACGTACAAATGAGAAATATATTGTTTTCGTGCCCAAAAATGGCTTTTAAATCATGCCAGAAGAAATGGCATTCAGTAATCACAAACATGAATTAAAAATTGCATCCACATGCCTCAGAGTCGATGGCTGATAGATTTGCATGAGTTGGTAGTGGGGCGGCAATCAAATGGAATAAACCTAGTTTCTGATTTAAACAAAAAAGAGAAATGCACATTTTTTACTATAATTTGAATTACCGTAATGAAAAATGTATTCTCATGCATAAAACTATGAATTGATAATAAGTGTGTTGGTAAGCATGGAAGGTGTATGTGCATGTATTTGGTGCATTTTTGGCTTTGAACCCCAGGCACTGAAGTCTCAATTAGAGGGAGGCATCAGCAAAGCCTCAATTTGTAGATTTAGATTTTCATTAAGCACATTTGCTATCAGTATCATAAAAAATGCAATCAACCAAGTACAGATATAAATTGAATTTGTGGCCCAATCTAGCAGGATTTGTTGAGCGATGTCATTTTTGGGATTTGTAGTATTTCAATATGCAAAATATTTTACCCGTTTAGATTTGATTTCGGCCTCCTGAGAATAGACAAGGGATTGTCAGGGGAGGTATTCGAACAATCCCAAAATGCATTTTGTTTTTGTAAAGATACATGTTCATGATGTCATGTGACCCACAGAGTGCTGAGGTTCACTGGGGTGCTGTGACCCTTTTTAATATGAAATGCGATTTGCTCACTACCACCCCCCCCCCCTTTCTTTAGAAAAAAAAAAATACCAAAATTGGGTCTACTGGCAAGGGATATACCTGGAGGAAAATAATTTTGAAATATAGGAAACAATATTTTGGAACTGGAAGCACTGCTATGGATAAACAGGGTAGTACCATACTCTGCAATCTGGAATTGGTTATAAATATCTTTTGAGAATTTTACCTGAAGACATTGGGAATTAAACAAAAATGAAAAGCAAGATTTTGAATGTTAAATCATCCCAACTCATTTTTTTTTTTTGGACACATCCATGATTTTGTCCGTTCAGGTTCTATGTGACTATGTAGAGCATTCAAGTAGTGGCAACTTGGTCCAAATTTTAGAACAAAATATTTGCAGACGACCAAAAAATACTGAGTTGAATCTCAGACCAGAGAATGTTCTGTTTTGATACAATGCAATATGCATTAAGTGAATGTGTGACTTGTATACATGTATATTCAAATTGTAGTAGTCACCTAGGAGGTGTACTTTGGATGAAAGATGTGAATTATAGACACTATCAGTGATTCACCCATCACACCATTTACGTGATGTCTTGGCACACAGCGCCGCCCATTGTTAAATTACAGTCAGAAAGTAATTTGAGCCACGCGACCTTGGCAAATCTTCACTGCGCTAGGGAGTTCACAAGTTTTCGACGGTAACATGCCCCAGTGGCAGTAGACGTTTCATATAGAAGTTCCATTGATGCAAATGAGGTATTGCTATTCATTCCGTCAATTGCTACTGCACAACGCCATACAGCGCATGGCGGAATCAATTGTAATACCTCATTTGCATCAATGGGACTTCTATATGAAACGTCTACCCAAGTGGCTGACACGTACATAACAACTTGTTAACATATTCGGACCCGGTCAAATAGCGTTGCGGGGGAAACGGAATGGTGTGCGCTGTGTCCAGCAGTACAGATTCTATGGGAGCGTAAATGGTGTGCCATAAGTCAAAATTTTGAAATTTGCAGGAAATTAGTTTGAAAGTGAAGGATGGATAATCTAGTGTTAGAAGTCTTATGAGTTTATTGGTTGTCAATGACAATTGACAGTGAAAAGAAGAAAACACACTGTTCAAAGATATGAATCTCAGTTCATTTACGTGTGTTGTTAGTGTTTTCTTGTACAGACAGTACTGACTAGAAGATCTGAGTTGTCATTAGAGGTGGCTTTTGTTTTGTAATTGTAGGGATGTTGTGATACCTATACTTAGTTACAGATGCCAAATCTGTTTTGATGATTTGATGATTCTCTGATTAGCAAATCACTAATAGTACCAAGGTAGAATCGTTTTTTTTCTCAAATTGTTTCTATGCTCGATTGGCACCAAAACATACATTCAAACAAGGGTCTCTTCTCTAAGCCCCCTCTCTCGGTCCCATAGCATAGTGAGACAATAGTGGGGCATAGTTTGACTCATTACTTAAAAAGGTGAACTTCTACCAGATCCCTATTTTCCAATTTGATGAAAAATAGTATTGCTGTAGTGGTGCCATACTAATAAACCGGCACGGCTGCCATCACTATTTGTACATATTAATGAGCTCCTTTGCATAATTTGCCTCTCAGTTTGCTTCCCACCAGGTTAACTTGCAGTATTTTATACCATGTGGAAGACCATACTGTGCTCATGCTGGTCGGACTTTCAGGTCGTCAAAGGCATATCTCCAGAAGATAGAGCAATTAAAAAACTGTTCTTTGTTATGGTTAGCCATTGGGCATTGCAGTATGCGTTATTGCCCACCAATAATAAAAACCACACGTTTGTTTCCAAGAAATATTGTTGGTGTATGTGATTTTCAAGGTCCATATGAAGTTGAGAAATTTGGGTACGCTTATATCAGAACAGACACCTTTTAAATTTTAACCCAAATTTGACCCACAGAAATGCAGGTAAAGAGGTTTTTAGGGCGCCGGACGGGGCGAACTATATTAGCTTGGCTTTGGAAACCGTTACGGTGTCCGGTAAGTACGTTTTTTAAAGGGATGCGGCCAGAGCGATGGTGTGCAATTACTTTTCCGGTTTGCGAGCACCGAAGTAAGTACCCGACAAAAACGTTCAATGTTTCGCTCTAGGTTCTATAGGTTTAGACACAGTACGTACATATTCGAAACAAAACATAGGAACGGACCCTCGTGCTGCAAAAATTCTCCATGAACCCCTCGTTTTCCGGAGATAACGTTAATCGCTCGAGCAGTACTAGTACTAATCTAATATCTTTCGCAGTCTGTGACACAGACTACACAATTCCGGACCGCCGTAGAAACTGTAGCCAAATTGGGATTTCTACGTTACATCACGATATAGTTACATAGCGGATGTGCCAAATATGGTGGAAAAATATATAGGAGCTGCTCGAGATTACCCGATGACCTTAAAGATTGATTTCTTTCGCAGGATTTAATCAAGATGAAGCACAGTCTCAAATTTTTGAGCTGCGAAATTTAAAAATATTTAAAACACTGTATAATCGGCTCCTCCACGAACACGCCATATATTGGGTCATGTCAATCTGACCCCGAGTTGTCTTCCATCACCTTGTGCCAATTGAGCAGATTACACAATTAAATAACATGTTCCTATGTAGCGCAGCTGTCTAAGGCGCTGACACACTGGCATTTTTACCCCGTTGGTCCTGGGTTCGAAATCGGTCAAGGAGGTTTGATTTTTCATTGTTTTATTTATTTTCTTCTTGTTGAGAGGTTTGTTACCAGGAAAGATGTGCCGTTTGTTTTGTTGTTTTTTTTTTCTCCATTTTCCCCCTTTGTCTTTTTTTTTAACATAACTACACAAGCTTACATTGAATCACGAAGTTGGGGATGATAAGTTAGGCCAAAAGAAAAATAATAATAATGAAACACAAATTACAACGGAAACAAAGAAATAAATTTAAACTATATAAAAGCCAAAATAAAAAAATTCAACAACGAAATTAAAACACATTGAAACAATGAGTGAAAAAAAAAACGCTTGCTAAATTACAAAATAAAAAGAAAAAAAGAAAAGGGATAAATAACACAGATAAGATTTTAAAAGAAAGAAAAACAATATTAACTTTAAAATAATTAAAAATAAAATAACCTATCCAGCAAATTAAATTAATAAACAAAGTTAATGAACAAAAATAAATGAAAAAATAATACAAATGCAACCTCATGAAAAATACACCAATAAACAAAGTACTCAAATAAAAATGAACTAATAAAAATAAAAATCTTTAAAACTAATAAAAATAAAGATAAGTTGATAAACTATAATAATAAAACAAATTACAATGGAAAACAAAAGAAAATAAATTTAAATATAAAAAAAAAAAAATTTTAAAAAAATACAAAATAAAAATTCAAAAGATAATTACATTAGAACAATGAGTGAAAAATAGACAATTAACGCGTATCATAAGACAATAAAAAGAAAAGGACGGAAAACAAATAAGAATTTAAAAGAAAAAACAATAAATAAATTAAAATTCATGAAAATACATAAAATAATATAAGCACGATTAAATAAAAACAAAAATTATTAAGGCCAATGGAAGTGGATTGAAGTTTCCGGTTTAAATCTTTAAATGTTTACGTCATTAGTATACCCGATGGTGTCTAAACTAAATTCATATATCTAAATCAGACTTATAACAGTTGGATTACTCAAGTAATATTTCCTTCAAAAAAATCAATTTTTCAAGAGGATATTGTAAGATCGATAGCAGAGTCATGATCAGGAGCATGGTAGGGAAATCTAAAAATTTTCATTATTCACCACTAAGTAACCCCCTCAGGCACAAAAATATGTTAAAATGATCAGAACATGCCTGATATTATGAGAAGCTGAAAGTTATGATCTGTATTTAAGATTTCCGACAAACATGAATTAACACAAAATAATGAAAGTTTTGACAACAAAATGAAAATCAGGGTGGGCGGGTCAAATGGGAAATAAATATCCAAGTCCATTGGCCTAATAAAAAAAAGTTAATAAACAAAAATAAATGTAATAAATAATATCAAAATGCAACTAAAATACAAAAAAAGTGCACGTTGATAAAAATATGAAAAGCAAGGAGTTGGTTCAGGAAAGACGTGGCGTGGTATTATTAGAAAACTATTAAAATAATTAAACATTAAAAACAGCAATAATATATAACATGAAACGAGCATAAAATACGAACAATGTTTAGTAAGTAATTAAAAAAGTAAAAAGAAATTAGAAATAATCAAAATATCGAATACGAAACAAAAAAATAATGAAAACAAGAAAAAAGAATTTAAATGAAGCAAAAATGACAAAAGATTAAACTAAAAGTAATACAAAAAATTAATTGAACGAAATAAAACCGATTATTTAAAAATTGAAAAAAAAGACAAATACATTAAAAGAAAATACGAAGAAAAATGTTTTTTTAAAACAATTATAAAAATAAAAAATAGAAATGTGACAATAGTGACCCAAAATAAAATAAGATTAACAAATATAAGAAAAAATGAAAATGATCAAAAAAACAAAATATACACTCATTTTATAAAAATAAATATAATATCATTGGGGTTTTTTTTTCACGTTAAATTTTTCAATTTTCCATTTGGTGAAAATGAGAACCTGAATTGGGTGGGGAAAGGTTGTGTTGGGGGAAGGGGTGATTTGCAAACACCCTTTTATAATGTGGAACCTGGGTTGTGGAAAGAGAAACCCGGGGTAGTTGGGAAATGGCAATCTGGGAGGTTGAGAAGGCAAAATTTGGTAGAGGTTTCATGGTATTGCACAATGAGGTATTGCCATTATATTCCATACGCTTCTGCCCAATATCATATAGCGCATACAGGAATCAATTGTATACCAAAACAGGACCATGGGTAGGCTGGGAGGGGTAGTGGGAATTGTCCATAGAGATAAACAAGGTAAGGTGGGGGAGCGATGGTTCCCGGTGGGTAATGTAGGAAATGTGCCATGGTGGTATTGGAAGGAGGAACCTGGCTTAGTAGGGAACGGGCCACTCTTTGTAGATGAGAAGGGGGATCTGTGTTAGTTGGGGAGGACGCTCTGTGACAGCTGTGTAGGGCTCCCAGACAGTTGTGAAGGTCTTGGAAGTTCGAAAATGAAGAAAAGACCTTGGAACTTTGGGGCAGCTAGGAAGGGGCCCTGTATAGTTGCAAAAGGGGCCCTGTGGTTTTTCGGTAGTAAGACCGGGGCCCTAAGGTGGTGACAAAGTTGAATAATGCTCAACAGGTTTCGTCTGATAAGGTTAACCAACAACTAAAACTGTTCATACTATATCTGTATTTCAATATATATATATTTATATTCAAACACTTGTAATAGCAATTGCAATAAAACTTCATGACTTCATCTGAAATTGTGTCTACCGTGTCTTTCTTACATAAGTATTTCCCCAACCACATAGATGAACAACCCAAACAAGACCACTATTGGGGAGACCCCCTTTCCTTTTAAGGAAATTTTTTGACCATATTGATATGAACAAATAATAGCATGAATTAGTGGCTGTAAACATGAAGTGCATAGGAAGAGATGTTATTTGAAAGATGTGCATAAACATGAAGTCTGCAGTAGTACTCTACAGGCAAAACTATAAAAAAATTTTCTGGCAAGAAATGTTCACAACATTGGCAAAACCTGAATTTATGTGGCACGACAAGAAATGTTCCCTCGTTTGAATCGTATAATATCAATTCAATATACATGGCATATCATATTCAAAGGTAAAGTTGTCACAAAACAAATTTGGAGTACAGGCCAGTTAAACATTTCACTCTTTGAATTAAAATAATTTAACAGTATTATTAGTAAAAATGTTTAAGGGGAGGGAAAACCACCTTCATAAACCTATATGGCATACGCATGATGAAAACGGGATTATTGTGCATAAAAAGCCTGCGAGTTATAATGCGTGTGCTGTCGAGTTGTCAGCTGGTAGATGCATACTAAAGTCGCATGCCGCATTGAACTTGAGGCGACAAAAGCTGAGATTTCTCAACAGCCACTCCAGAAATAGGAGAAAGAAAGAAAACTGTTTAAATCAAAAATGGTTGTTTCAATTCCCATTTTTGAATTAAACATACGGAATGGCCTCCTTAATGCACAGGAAAATAGGAAATTGAAGGGAAAGAGTGTTGGAAGCCATGGACTACGCTGATGTGAAAGATAAACATTTAAAGATGCACTACCTGATATTAGAATAGGACTTTTTCTAATAAGTAGTGTTTATATAGTGCCAACCATATCATGGGCATACTGACCAAGTATTATTGCACTGTAGCTGCCACAAAAAAAAAAAATCATCAGGAATAATTTTGGCTCAATTAGGTAGCTGCTAGTTAGAACACTATCATAAGCATTAGCAGGGCTGAAAGAGAATTATACCCATTCCAAAGAATGTTTATGTAAAAGGGAAAAAAGGAACCTCCAAATAGCAAAAATCTCCCTGGGAAGTGGTTACCAAGTCCCAATTTTCAGTTATGGGTGATGCTACTCATTCCTGTTTCCTGTTGTGTGTCTGTAAAGAGAATCAACATGAGGGTAAAGTGCCTCTTACCAAAGAACACAGCATGCCTGCTGCCGCATCAGGATTTGAACCGCAAACCTTTGAGATCATGTGCCCGGCGCTCTGGCTACTGCCACATGAAAAATGGCCCCGTCTAAAGGATGGGGTACAAACTAATTCCACAATTACATTCCACCATACTTATATAGTCCTGTCCAAGACTAAACTAAAAGGGAGGATAAGGGAACAGGAGATCTAAAAGCACAGAATATTGTGGCATAAATGTGTAGTCAGATGGTCTCTGAATCTGGCACAGAGAGCTAGGCATGACCCAGATAGGGTTTCAGGGGTGTTTTTAGCTCAAAAAAAGAAAGAATCCAATTTTGTCAAAAAATTTTTTTAAAATAAACCAAAACAAACAAGACAGTTGAGTGCATTGTGTCATTTACTACAACATGCATAGAAAGATCCGGTAACCGACAACATTCCCAACAATATTTTTAAGGTGCTTGTTCCCAATTTATGTGTATCATGTTATCTACTGAATGAGAGCTGGCACATGCACATACGCTCCATCAAGTTACCGTGGGAAACAAACTTGCGTTTTGATGGTAGACGCATAAATGCATGTTGCAAAGCCCCTGATTCAATACTGTGCTATATTGATGGTTAAACCACTAAAAACTATAAAAGGCTATTGTAATCCACGTAGCAATTTGAGTAGGAAACCCAATGTTCTCTCATAAAACTAGTCTTTCAAATAATTTTGCTTCAATTAGGTGACTGCTAGTTAAGAACCTATCTATAAGCACTTAGCAGGCTGAAAGAGAATTATACCAAATTCCAAAGATGTTTATTAAAGGAAAAATGAACCTCCAAATAGCAAAATCTCCTGGGAATGTGGTTCCCAAGTTTTTCCCAATTTTCCAGTTATGGTGCTACTCATTCCTGTTTCCGTGTAAAGAGAATCCAAATGAGGTAAAGTCCTTACCAAAGAACACGCCATGCCTGCTGCCATCATCGGATTTGAACCAGCAACCTTTGAGATCATGTGCCCGGCGCTTCTTCTACGCACATGAAAATTGCCTTCTAAAGATGGTACACAAACTAATTCCACAATACATTCCACCATACTTATAAGTCCCTTCCAAGACTAAACTTAACGGGAGGATAAGGACAGTGAGATGCTTCAAAAGCAAACAGAATATTGTTGCATAAATTGGTGTATTTCATGATGAGTCTCTGAAATCTGGCACAGAGCTAGGACATGCCCCATATGGGTGTTTCCAGGGGTGGTTTTTTATCTCAAAAAAAGAAAGAATCCAATTTTGTCCAAATTGAAATAACCCAACAAAACAAGAAGGTTGAGTGCATGGTCATTTACGACACAGGCAAATAGAAAGATTCCTTTACGACAACATATCCCCCCCCCCCCCCAACCAATATTTGTAAGTGCTTGTTCCAATTTATGTGTATTGTGGTTTCTCTACTTGATAAGAGATCCTGGCACTTGCACTTACGCCCCATCAAAGACCCGTGGGAAACAACTTGCAGTTTTTTTATGGTAGACGCATAAATCATGTTTGCAAAGCCCTATTCAATACTGTGCTAATATTGATGGTTAACCATAAAACTATAATATGGCTATTGTCCATCACGTAGCAATTTAGAGTAGAAAACCCAATGTTCTCTCATACACTAGTCTCTCCTGTCTGTCCCCAATTCTTTTGAACTCGCAGGTATGCAAGAAATGACATTCTTTGAAAAGTTATGAGGTAGTGGATTTTGAAAATTCCTGAGCATATGTTGCGGTTTTTGGGGCATTTTGTTTCTGGCCTTTTGTGATTTTGGCATGAAATTGTGTTGGTAGGCAAGGATTATGCTGAATTGTCTGTTGTCCTACAATGTAGGGCTCCGCATGCTGTGTGAAAGTTGAAAGCCATGCATTATTATCAATGCTGGCCTAGAGAGTCAATGCCTTTGCAGCCTTGTCTGATAACCACTTTGCAGTAAGTTAGCTAATGACAGTTATGGTTATCAACTTCAATTAAACCACTCTCACAGTTGGGTTGTCCCCTTGATTTTGACCATCAGGGGCTAGCTCTATAGTAATACAATTTTGGTTTTTCACTTGACCATACTTGGTTTCCA
>JAMKCH010066233.1:0-14960 GCA_023653785.1 Ophioderma brevispina
CACCACTTTGATGGATTTTTAAACCAAATTTTGGGTCACAGCGTGCAACATGAAATCCCCCATTTGTTAGTGAGTCAAAGGTCCATACCACGGTCAAAGGGGATGTGAGGTCAAGTTGTAAAATAGGCTGAAAATGTAAAATTAACCTCATTTGAAAAAATTGAGTTCAATTGGAACACACTTGAGATAGGTGAACATGGGATCCTATTTGGTGATGAGGTCAAAGGTCACATGCAAGGTCAAAGGTCAGGTGAGGTCAAGTTGTAAAATAGCTGAAAAATGTAAAATAAAACCTTCATTGAAAAATTGCAGTCAATTGGAACCAAACTTGAGTCATAGGTGCAACATGGGTCCTCATTTGTTGATGAGGTCAAAGGTCACATGCCAATTGCTCAAGGTCATGTGCCAGGTCAAGTTGTAAGATAGGCTGAAAAATTTAAAATTGACCTCATTTGAAAAGTTTGAAGTGCCAATTTGAACCAAGCTTGGTTTATGGAGTTTAATGCAATCCCTCATTTGTTTATGGGTCAAAGGTACACATATCAGGTCAAGGGTCACATATCAAGTCAAGGTCACATATCCAGGTCAACGGTCATGTGAGACTCTCATTTACAATCCGCGACGGCAGGCGGCACGTGCGGTCCGAGGACCGATGTATTTTTTTAGTTTTTCCTCTTCTCACTTTTCCTTTCTCTTACACTTCTTTTCTCTTTCATCTTTTCCCTTCTCCTTCTGTTCTTCTTGTCTTTCATTTCCTCTTTACCTTCCTTCTCTTCTCCCTTCTTTCTTTCGCTTCTCTTTCCCCTTGGAGCAAATTAATGAAGATATAAAATGGACACCGATTACATGGTTTTTATTTTGTATTTATCATCCTGTACACTTTTGGATTGTTGGAAGATTCTTAGAATATAATAATATCCATTATTGGCTAACAGTACAGACTTTATACTTTAAATCTACATCCTAAAGGTGCGTGTTCTGATCCCCTCTGGGACCCCCCTGATTTAACCAGAAGTAGTATTATAAATTTGATATCAGATGAAAGGCAGTATTTTTCTATTATCGTCCTGAAATTTCAGCTTCCAAATCCACTCTTGCCAAGATATAAACACAAACTGTCGTTTTAGTGGTTAACCATCAAATTAGCCACAGTAGTGATAGGGCCTGCAAGGTGCATTATCGACTTCTCTTATAAAAGCCGCAAGTTTGTTTCCCAGGATACTTGATGGTAAGTGTATGAGGTGACAGCTTCTATTCAGTGGAGAACAAGATACACATAAATCGGAAAACACCCACCTTTAAGTAATACATTTGGATCTAATTATTTTACAGGATGTCAATAATGGAGGGAATAGCTCTCTGACCATCAACCTCAATTGATGTGGTGAAAAACAGAAGAAAGAGAAGATGATGTTGTGGAGAGTTAATCTTTGATTATGCCTGCAAGCATTACATGCAACCTGTCATTTCAGGTACTTGAATACAGACTTGTCGCAAAAGAAACTACAATCAAACACTAAACATTTTAAAATATAAACTCTACATTTCTGTGAGATATTTTGATTTCGTTATAGAGCAGATCCGAAGCCTAAAATCCTAATTTTTTCAGCCAATTGATGCACCCTACTGAGATATTGTCAATTGAACCCAAAGGATAAAATACCACTTGGGCCAGTTTCACTTGAAGGTTCAGAAAACTAAAGGTATAAGGTGTGTAACCTTTGTGGGATGATGAAAATTTTTTCAAACAAAAGAATATGAACGAGATTAGATTATATGCACTGAACTAATATTTTATTTTTCAAACAGTGATGAATGAAAGAAACCCCAGAAATTATGCTGGGGGGGGGGGGGGGAATGGGGGACTCACTATCAGCGGATAATTAATCATGAAATATTCCTGTAAATTTACTGCTAAAAACTAAGGGGGCAGCCAAAGTCTCTGTTTATGGGGACAAATGTGGGACAAGCCTAATGGGGAGGGCCTTTGGATTTCCCCTCCGTCATTTCCCCAATACCTCCAAGCTGCCCGGGAGAAACAAAATTGAGAACCAGTGTTGAACAAAGACACAATAATGAACGGATGGGGGGTGTTCAAAGGCTTCAGTTTACTTAAACAAGTGTGTTTTTATGGTTCTTCCTTCTGCTGAAACCTGGAGTAAGCCGAGACAACAAGACTGTTTGAATCTGATTGTCCAATGCTACTGATTTATTGGCGAATCAACGTTATCAATGTACAATACCATTTACACTTAAATTACAGAAAATTTTGAGCAAGCAAACGTCCCGCATGGAGTCAGGATCTGAGAATCCCATCTGCGTTTTCTGGGCAGATTAACTGACTATATCGAACTCTGGCTCTGTGAAGAAATTTGGACATATACACTGAAGAATCTGCAGATGATCCACACGAAGCAAAATCCGATGTTGTATCAGAAAAACATTATGTGAAGTTGACGGCTGGATGAAGACCAAGGTAGAGTATCGGGAACATCACTTTAGTCAGGAACTGGGAAATAGACGACCATTTGTGTGTTACATGCCGTTTTAGCATCTCTGGCCATCTTGGTGTGTGGAGTGTGTTAAATGGAATGAAAACGTGTGTGTTTTGTTTGAAGTTGTTTAACAAAACGCAATGGTAAATTTCCCGAAATGGCCACATACCAAACGGTCCAAGCAGATTCTTTGTCATAATTGGGACAACATAAGGGAGCTTGATTTCAGATTCTTTTTTCATAATGGTTTTTTTGTCCGCCTGCCTTCTAAGACAGTGTCCACCTTTAGTTTCCCCGGAGTCTCTATTTGTTTGTAACTTTGCAAATATTTGATTATTGTATGTAAAGTAACATTTCTAGAAAGAACTTGGACGATGAACCCGATGGTTGGCATCAGATTAATGTAAAAACTTTCCGTATTTTGAGACAAAGACAAAAAAACTGATTTTGCCCCCAAAATTTTCAGACAGCAAACCAAAAGCACTTTGCATGGTCATACATGAGTGCTTACGTTATTTTTTAGAACAAGACATTTGTCTATGGACGTTTTTTAATTTTATTAAAATAGAGCTTTTTGAAATATAAGGAAACATGTCCCAAAAAGTGGTGATTTTTACTTTTCTTTTCCAAAATTTGAGTATCGTATATATTGGAGAATATCTTTAATTGAATCAAAAAAAATGAAAATTGAGAACACCCTTCCTAGGGAAGACCGATTGCTATCGTAGGAAAGTTAAACCTTTACCAAGCCCTTAACTTCGGGAATCTGTCAATATTTCGAGTTATCTTGTTGAAAATTTTTTGCCAAATTTTGCGGAAATTGAACTTGGAAAAATCTGTGTTTTAATAAAACAGTGACTTTTCACGCCATTTCGAGCTGTCATCTTTTCTCAAATAACTTTATCTTGAACTTCAAAATTGAGTATGCGTGCAAGTGATGAAAATCATCTTTAATGCACTATTGAATCAAAACATCTTTTTACTACTAACTAACAACTCCAGAATCAGAAGAATTGAATTTCATCTGTCTAAATTAGCGCTTTGTTTACATTTTCAAATATATTTTTCGTTTTTCCAAGATGCGTTGCGCAGAAGTACATTAAAACACGCTCGGCACGCTTCATTACTCAGCAAAAATCACCACGCGATGCGATGCTGCGCTTGCGCCTGATGGCGTGAAATGTGCAAATTCCGCCGTTAATACTATTTTGTTTTTTTTTTTTTTTACTTTAAATGGCAATAGCTGTTTGAAAAATCGGCAAAAAAAAAATACAGCTCCAGGGTTGTCCTGCAGTGGAATACCCTTATAACGATAGAGGGGTGAGCACCTGTTTATGTTTAAAATGGTAGCACCTTGGGAAATGTAATGAATGTTTTTTGGGTTTAGTTTTTTTCATAAATACAATTTTGACACCATTGTTTTTCCAATACAAATTCATGGAGAATCTGAAACTCATGGGTGTCATTTTGTGTCCTGAACAATGTTCTTGGGGCAATCAGTCCCAATTTTGTGTGTCCCATATGTCCGTCCGTCCTTATGACTTGACTCTGTTAACCTTTTAAAAATGCTCGGCTAAACGCTATCACCCGATTTCTTCAAACTTGATATGATGATAGAGTTAGTTGCCGCAGTATTATGTGTAGCTTTGGCTGCATTATTTGGCATATGCCTGAATTTTATTAGCTTATTTGCATATTTTTCAGAGACATTTCGGTTAACCTTTTGAAATGCTCTGCTGGTAAACGCTAATCCCGATATTGACTTCAAACTTGGTAGGGGTGATAGAGTGAGGTGCCAAAAGATTATGTGTAGCTTTTGGCTGCATATTTGCCTATTCATGAATATTAATTATTTTATATTGTCCAACAAAATGATAACCCTTTCCCCCCAAGATTGTGTGCAAGTTATCTGGAGTTCCGTAAGTCGTATAATGATGTACCTTAGTTGAAGGAAGCGGTTAAAGATTCTCCTCGACCTGATTAGATGTTGGGCATGTTTCGGACCAATTACATATGCAAATGAGCTAATTAATATGCAAAAATCCAGCGAATCGCTATATTTTTGAAACGGTACATCGGATATGCCAAAATTCCTTGCACTGCACGAAAGCCCATTATGGTGCACATCTTCTTTTGCCATTTGAAAGTTCCGGATACATGCGGTTGGCTATGCAAATGAGCTAATTATAGCGTAATTGCTGAATCGCTAAATTGGTACATCGGATATTCGAAATTCCTTAGCTACCTGCAACTACTACACCATACATCTTGTGTGTGAATCATTGGAGGGGAGGGTGGGTGTTGTTTGGGGAGGGGGCATGTCTTGTGTTTGGGGAGGGGAGGGGGCAGGTCGGGTGTTTGGGGGGGAGGTGAGGGGGCAGGGGCGTTGCAGGGGTCGTGGGGTCGGGTGTTTTGGGGATGGGAGTTTTCCGGTGGTCGGGTTTCGTTATGTCTTGTCTTTTTCCTTATTGTGGTTTTTTTCTCTTCTTCAGTTTGGCTTTTTTAGTGTCTAGTTTTGTTTTTCTTTTTTTGTTGTCGTTTTTGCTTGCGGGAGGGGTCGGGTGGGTGTGCTTCTGGGTGGGGGTCCGTGGTGGTTTACTTTGGGGTGGGTTGCATCGGGGAAAGGGTGGGGTGTGTTGCGAGGGGCGGGGTGACCTCATGTGTGACCTTTTTACTTCGGGTCGACCTTGGTGACTTTTTCTTGTGACTTGGTGACCTCATGTGAACTCGGTGACCTCATGTGACCTGTGACCTCATGTGACTTTGTGACTGTGACTTGTGTACCTTGGTGACTTCATGTACCTTTGTGACCCCATGGTAGACCTTGGTGACCCTCATGTCACGTTGGCCCATTCACAAATCGGTGTGCCGGGTAGGGTCAGGGTGGAGGGGCGAAGGGGAAGGGGTTGGGGTGTGTCAGGGGTTGGGGGTCATGGAGGGGGAGGGTGCTTCGGGGCAGGGTGCGTCGGGGGATGGGGTGGCGGCGGGGAAGGGTGGGGTAGGGCGGGGTGGGGTGACCTCATGTGACCATAATGACCTCATGTGACCTCGTTGACCTCATGTGACTCCATTTGACCTTGTAACATCTCTCTCCATGTGCAATTTGTTCTTTTCTAATCATCATTTCCCAACCTTCATCATAATAAAGCAAGTGAATCGCGCAACCAGCGACAAAGACAAAACTTGTGGTTCGAGAAACGCCTTTGTTTAAAATGTTGTTCTTGGGTGGTTTTAAAGGGGGTCCAAATTTTGTACAGGGGGGTAAAACATTAAAGGTGTTTCATTGTTTTAAAATTTATACTAGCCTGTTTGCTGGCTTCATAATGTTTTTCTAAAGGGCCTTTTTTTGACACTGGTTTTAAATCGTTCATAGGGTCATACTGAATAGAAATGTATATAGATTCTGTGTCCTCACCTTTCAAATGAGACTTTTAGAGATATGACTAGAGGTCTCCTATAGGCCTTGTGGACCACGGGCATATTGGCCCTCTTAATAAATGTCAAAACTTCATTGACAACGCGACCCTTTATATTTTTCGGCTTCTGGTACATTAAGACGAACAATTTGGCATCATTTTAAAACAAACCAATGAATCTGAATTTTTACCCCCCCATTGTGACCTTGAACCTACTTTTATATACCCTTGTAACTTTTTGTACTATACTCTAAGTAGGGGCAAACTATAACTTGTCTTATCCTTGAAAGCTACTGACATGATGATGGTATATTTAACGCCCATTTTGGCCCGCCCTTTTTATATTTTGACCCCTGTTATAAACCTTGCCCCTAGAATTCATCCATAACCATTTTTAAAATGACAAACCCATGATTTTTGGATCCCTCATCAATTTTGATTTAGAACAAGGCGGTTCTCGAACCACAAGTGTCAACCTGGTTGCGCGATCACTTGCCTTTATGATGAAGTTTGGGAAATGTGATTAGAAAGAGAACAAATGCACCCATGGAGAGAAGTGTTACAAGGTCACAATGGAGTCACATGAGGTCCCGAGGTCGCCATGGTCACATGAGGTCCACCAACAAACCCCGCCCTACCCACCCCCTCCCCGATGCCCCCCCTTCCCCCGACGCACCCTCCCCCTCCCTTACACCCCAAAACCCCCCTACCCCTTCGCATCCCACCCTGACCTACCCACGGGGAGGGGGGGGGGCACCCCCTATTTTTTGGAATGGCCCAAGGTGCCCATTATTTCACCAAGGTCATAATACATGGGGGTTCCAAAGGTCACATGAAGTCACCAAGGGTACAAGTCAGTCAAAAGGTCACAAACACGAGGTCACTGAGATCACCAATGGTCACATGAGGGTCACAAAGGTCACCAAAGTCCCCAGTCACAAGAAGTCACCAAGGTCACACAAAGGCACACCAGGTCACCAAGGTCCACATGAGTCACCCGCCCCTCGCCGGACACACCCACACCCTTCCCCGATGCAAACCCTACCCCAACTTACCCCACCCCGACCCACCCCAGATGCACCACCACCCCCCGACCCCTCCTGACGCAAACTTAGTCCATAGATGCAACATGGGATCCCGCATTTGCTGATGAGTTCAAAGGTCACATCCCAAGGTCAAGGTCATGTGAGGTTAGTTGTAGGACTGGCTGAAATGTAAAATTGACCTAAATTGAAAAGTTGAAGTTCAATTAAACCATTATTTTGTTTTCATAATCTTCCCTCCTATCCTATATCATGTACACAGTTTGTCAAATAGCCGTAAACAGGAATTGCTCATGTCCAGCTATTGAATTATGGTGCTGTCCAATTAATTTGATTAATTGGACCGTTGGCTGAGGGAGGGCTAATGATTGGTTGACATAGTTTAGGGATGTTTGGATTCTTGGGCGGGGAGGTTATGTTGGTCTTAATGTCCTGCTTTTTTTCTTTTTACTTTCGGGGTTGCTGGTGGTAATTTGTTTTTTGTTTCGCTTGGGGTGGTGTATAGTGTCACTGTCTGGTTTCCTATGCCTTGTCTCTGGTGTCCGCTTATGGTCTCAGGTGTCAGTAATTATATGTTGGGTTTGTCAAGTATGGGTTTGGTGTCGTGTTTGTCAGGCATTTGGTCCATGTGTTGGGTGTCATGTTGCGTGTCACCTTTTTTTGGGTGTTGGTGTCGGGTGTCAGATGTTGGTGGTCAGTTTGTCAGGTGTTGGGTGTCAGATGGGTATCGGATTTGGGTTTGGGTGCTGAGTCAGGTGTCAAATGCGGATGTCAGATCACGTGTCAGACATTGGTGGTTCGGTGTTAGGGTGTGAGGTGTCAAATGTGGGTTGGGTGTTAATGTCCGATGTTTGGTGTAATGCTGGGTGTCATGTTGCGTGTCCAGTGTTGGGGTTGAGTGTCGGGTGTCATGTTGTAAAATGTCGGGTGTCAAATCTTGCGTGTCAGATGTTGGTCAAGTTTTTGTCGGTGTTGGGTGTCAGATGGGTATCGGATGTTTTGGACTTGGGTGTCAACTGTCTGGGGTCAGTGTCAATGCAGGTGTCAGATCAATGTCGGCATTTGGTGTCAGGTGTTGAGTCCAATGTTGGGTTGGGTGGTTAATTGTCAATGTTTGGTGTCAGATGATGGGTGTCATGTTGGGTGTCAAGTGTTGGGGTTGTGTGTCAGTTGTAAAATGTCGAGTGCCAGGTGTCAAATGTTGAGTGCCATGTGTTGGGTTTCAGGTACATGTTGGATTTCCTATGTGAGGTGTGGGTGCCTGTGTGTTAGTTTATGGGTGTCTAGTGTCTGAATCCAGTTGTCTATGTCCAGGATTCAAGTGTCTGGTCTCCTGTGTCAGGTGTCTTGTATCTGGTTCCTAGTTTCTGGTTGTGCATATTTTCGTTCTCAAAATGAAATGTGTATATATAAAGGGCACAAGATTCTGAAACAAAATAATGAATAAAATTTGGATAGATTTTTTCTCACAATACTCCCAAGTAATTGGTCTCGGCTATGAGTTTAAAAAAAAATGTGCTCGTCGCTGCCGACTCGCACAATTTGTTAAAACTCATAGCTCGACCACTTACTTGGAGCATTGTGCTCAAATCCATCATTTTATACATCAAACTTGATTCATAGGTGCAACATTGGATCCCTCCATTTGTTGATGAGTCAAAGGTCAACATCCCCAACAGACATGCCTTACTAGCACGCATGCCTATCCACTTAATTGTAAATAATTTCCCAATAACAGCTCCCCATATTTCGTGTTGGGTCAACGAAGCAATTGAGAAAGTATCTTACAGGGACCACAAACATGTTGACCACAGCGGGGCTCGAGGATTTAAGGGTTCTATGTCACGAGTCCTCATTGCTTTTCTAATGACCATGTTTCTCTCAAATGTTCAAACAGTATGTGGTCCAGTTCTAACCACAGACATAAATCTGTGGCGAGAAACGTGGTTTTAAATCAAAGGGTCATGGGGTTAAATATCATCTAGGTGGGTCCAATTTTTAAATTGCTCGATTAGGCTCAAAGAAGGGAAGAACACTATAGGGGAATTGACAGTGACTCCTCGACAACATTTGTTGACACCTCTGCAAGGCCTACAAAAACCATTCTGTCTGCCTGGGACCTTCAAAAGAATGGCAAAATTTTCTGTCAAATATGTGCTGAAGTGCACATCACAATCACATTTAGCACAAGTCCTAACAGCTGGCCCAGTATTTTGACACTCTGGTGGCAAATCTGGGCCTGTATTTGAACCTTTTTTGTATAAATTTATGGTGTTTTTTTTGTTTATTTTTTCCTTACTTTTGAACATTTTCGCAGTTGTCAATTTTTTTTTTTCTGGGACCTGTGCGGTCCCATGGTCCTGGGGATTTTGTATGCTGCCCTGGGGCCGCCTTGGACGATTGCATCAAACTTATCCGCGTGCACGGAGGGTTTGTATACATACAAAGGGGGCGTGACTTGATACAGGCTTTCCGCATACAGTACAAGCATTGTGTGATTGTAATACTGAATACTGTTATTTTGTTCAGGAGCAGACTTTATGTCGGTGTTTTTGCTGTTGCGTATTGGATTAGCGTATTCTTGCGGTAATTTGATGCACTTTGGGCTGAAAGTCAGATACTGATGAAATTTACTACTGAGTCCCGTGCAAAGAATGATTGAAAGTTACGAGCTTGAGACTCTGTTTTCTGCCATCTCCATACTTCATCTCTGGACTTAGAAATGGTTGTTTTGTGCCACTGCATTAATGGGGCCGTTGTTTGTGCTTCGACAGTCCTCTGGCAATATCTATCGCGAAGCTCTGGCATTTCCTATCCATGGAATCTCTAAACTTAGTGTGATGAACCAACAGGAAAATTGATTAGGGAATCGGCAGACTGTCAAAGTCAGAGGGCCTTAGTGACATCTTATGGTCATTAAAGTGTGGATGTAAACCTGATGTAGAGGGGAACATAGGGTCATTCAGTGTGGAATTGGGGGTCCCCCGCCAAAACCCTTTCCCCGTCCAGCCCCCCAAATGAAACTGAATCTTTTGTCACAGTGTCTATGGAAAGGGTCCAAATTTTCCCCCTCAGAAAAGCCTCGCACCCCTTCTCCCCATTGCAACGGTCGGTTTGGCCACTCGGGGTTATTCATCCAAGGTCAAATGTCATCTGTGGTCACATTTAAAAATCACTCTGAATGGACTCTACTCAAATTTGTGGTCATAAACTTCAGCAAGAGGAACATAGTCAAAATGAAAAGGGTCTTCAAGGTTTTCATAGGTCATCTCAGGTCACACCAATATTTTAGAATATTTTTCATATTTGGGCTAATAACTAGGCACTCTTGCTTAACACGTCATTTTGAACAGCTCATAAATCACTCGCCCTAATAGCACCATTAATTGTATCACACTAAATGGGCAACCAGTCATTGATGGTCCATAACCCCATCCCCCTAAAAGTGTGTAATGAAGCTTTTGAACAAGTATTGCATACCTTATATCATATCAGAAGTTGAATTTTGCATTGCAAGAATGTGGAATGTCTGTAAGAAACAACAATTTAAATATTTGGGCTATACGTGTGGCACTGTGTTTATCTACTTGGTATCATTAAAGACCATGATCACTATCAACTGATATGTTGAAATTTGGCAATTTTTGATCAAAAATATATTTAAAAGAGGGTTCCTAAAAGCAAAAATTCATTTTTTAATCCTTATAATTGGATACATCTAACAATTATTGGTATCATTCTTCCTGTAGTTGTTTAATATTGAATTGACTTAATCTCATCATGCACCAGTTTTTTTTAACAGGTATCTTGAGGAAATTAAGAGGCAGACTTTGACTATGCCAGTGTGGTTGCCAAACTCAACCAGTATTTCCCTAAAGCAGCAGCTTTCTACTTCAGGATTGGGTGATGTAGAATTAAGGGACATGATGAGCTAATTTTAAGATAACATTATATTCAAACCATGACATATCGCAATTGTTCAATAATGAACTTGATTTTAACTACACATTTTTACAAAAAATGTCTGTGTATGTAGTTAGATATATTTCAATGATACCCGCAGCAAAAAATTGAGTAAGAGTACTAGAATCATATTTCTTTAATTCTGGGACCACGCGTCCGAAGAGGAGCTTGATACAAGCATTCATCATTCAACTACGCACTACTACTCCCAACTGTCGCCCTGCAAAAAGGGCGCTATTTGGCGTTGTCAAGGGCAGTTGGAACAATACGCTTCCAATGTCAAGGTTACGCACATACACGGTGGGTGTTTGGTTCGTCGTTGTCCCAGAATTAAAATACGATTATAGGGGTGTATTTCACAGAGATTCAACCCTTCGTATGACTTAACGTAGCAAACGCTCATAAGTTACTGTTGAAACCCTATTACTTGCAATGTGTTTGACTTAGATGGGTTTTACAATGCGTCGTAAGTTTTGCTTTCATAATCTGCAGGGGAAAAAATAAAATAGGAAGAAGGGTTAGCCAGAAAAAAATTCAAACTTAAAATATGAAAAACTTGTATTTTGTGAATTTTTGACAAACGAGAGCTGAATCCAAAAAACAAAATACCAAGAAGACACATACTTTTTGTCTCGCCTGAACTTTGTTCGCAGAGACTTAGTAATCACTTTAGTCTGTTGCTGTCGTTGTCTGTCTGTCTGTCCGCAGTCTGTCTGTCTGTCTGTATGTCTGTCATGCTGTCTGTATGCCTGACGGTCCGTGTTCACGGGCTTGTGTACGATTTATCTGGGTTTCCGTACGGGCATGATGATGTAACTTGGTGGAAAGAAAGCGGGTACGAGGGTCTCGACCTTATTAGATTTTGGGCGTAAAATATGATAATTAAGTATCTAATTTGCTAATTAACGAAAATTTTTCCCGCAAGGCGGTGCGACAAGTGTTCTGAGTTCAGTAAGGGTATGACGATTTGTAACTGGTGGAAGGAGCGGGCTGGGAGCGGGCTGGAGAGTGCTCGAACTGATTAGAGTTCGGGCGTATTTCCGGGCAAATTGATGATGCAAATGAGCTAATTTTAATATGCAAACAGCGTAATTGCATATAATTTTGGAAACGGTACATTGGATACGGAAAATTCCTTCACTGCATGAAAGCTTTTCATGGTGCGCATCTTTTTTCAATTTGAGCGTGTGTGATACAAGCGGACCCTGTAGGTATGCAAATGAGCTAATTAATATGGCGAGAATTACTGTATCTCTGAAACCGCTACATGGATAGGCAAAATTCTCTCACTCATGAAAGAATCCTATGCCATGCATCTTTGGGGTGAATCATAATTGGGTCCGGTCAAAGTGAATTTGGGGGGATTTTTGTTTTAAAGGGGAATTTTTTGATACAATTGACTAATTAAATATGCCATAATGCTGATCGAATAAATGGTGACATTGGTATGCAAAAATTCCTTGGATACATGAGACTTCTATGCCGGACATCTTTTGTATGAAATCACAATTGCGGTCAAAGGTCAAGTAGGTGCAATATAAAGGGGCATTGTGTGATGCAATTGATCTAAGTTTAAATAGGCGTAATTGCTGTATCGAATAAAGTTTTGGTACATTGGATATGAAAATTCTTCGCTACATGAGACTACTATATGCGTAACATTGTGTGTGAATAAAATTGTAGTTCAAAAAGCATGTGGGCCACTTCTTAAATGGGGCATTCTTTGATTATTTTAAAAATTGGCAACTAATGCTAAATGCTGGGTCCATTTCAACCAAATTTTTCAGGTTTCAATGGTCAGTGTGTGAATACTACACTTCAAAAAGAATTGATTCAGGAGTTTGTTGTTACCTTACAATAAATTAGGTACAGCATTGTTTTATTTGGCAGATAGGCTGTGTGTGATTTGGTGGTGTACAAAACAGGTGTACAAAACAAGAAGACTTATTCAAAAGGGGGGGGGGAGGACCCACAACAAAGAATTAACATGCAATATATATAGTAGATCAGTGCCCATGTTTTCATTGGAAAGGTTTTTCTACTTCTGGTCAGTCTTTTGGTGCGCCGTTTACATCCTTGGAAAAGGTGAAATACGCAAAATTGTGCATTTCGCCACTTTATGGACCCCGTAGGGAATTTTAAAATGTGCACAGATTTTGCAAAAAATAGTGTTGCCAAATGAATAAATTTTCAGATTTTTACTAAAAAAAAAAAAAAAATTTTTTAGTGAATTTTAGGGATTTTTGCAGACTGTTAATGATTAATTATATCTACAATGGAAAATGTTGTGGCCGGGGGTGGTCAAATATGAAAGAGAGAAAGAAAGAATACTATAAATGCAAAAACCGGGGGGGTGCTACTCCTAACCCTCTCTTGGTTATGATTATGTTGCGGACTTCAAGTATAATATCTCCCAAACGGAAGATGTTGTGACCTCCTATATGGGGATCAAATGAAAAGAGTGAGAAGTATAGAATACTCTAAATGCAAACCCGGGGGTTTTGGCTACTCCTACAACATATCTTACTGTGCTCATGGGGGGACTTTTCAAGATTAATATCTCCACAATAGAAAATGTTGTGACCCCTAGGGTGGTTGTCAAAGGATAAGATGTGAGAGGTCTAGAATACATCAAAAGCCAAAACCTGGGGGTGGTGCTTCTCCTTAAAAATCTTAGTATGCTCTTGTTGAGGACTTCTTGATGATTAATATCTCCACATGGAAAATGTTGTGACCCCTGGGGGTGGTTGTCAAAGAAAAAAGAGAAGGAAGTAAAGGTCAGAATACTATAAATGCAAAACCAGGGGGGTACTCCTAAACACTCTGACCTTATGCTCGTGGGGGGGCGGTTCAAAATTGCAGATGAAATCTCCAAAATGAGGAAAATGTTGGACCCTAGGGTGGTGTCACATGAAATAGTGGGAAGTAAAAATAGTTAAGAAGTTGGAGTTTATCGTGACACAAACTTTTTGGGGAACACCCGGAGTCGACACAGTTGCACTTGGTGTGCTGCTTTTTGTCTTCTTAAGCGCGAAAGAAGCAGCGAGACTTGGGTCGAGAACCGGCCTGTTTAAAAGTGTTTGGATGTGCCCACATATGGAAAAATATCTTTGACCTATTAAGTAACCCTTGGGCTACCCATGGGACCCACTGGACCTTAACTTCTCTGAGTAAAACATGGAGTGGGTCCCACAAGGAAAATTCAATGTGTGTGCTTCTTGACTGACTGATGTGCAGCGATGTCTAAAAAGTGCTTGTGCTGGCTTTTTTAAAGGGGGATGGCTGATTTAAGTCTATAAGTAGATGACAGTTTTCATCTGAAAGAATGGACTTCTTCACCAAACCTCCCGTAATTTTCACACGATATTGAATATGTTTGATGTGAGACCTAAAAATGTGATTTGGTGTAAGACCCATAGAGTGCTGTGTAAACTTAATATGGTCAACCAAAAGGGGGCATATTTTCACTCTACTTCCTAAACTAAACATTCACCTTTAGCCCTAAGGGAACTCACAGGGTAAATGGGAAAAATAATAGCTTTCTTCTGATACCAAAATTTGGAACATTCTGGAAAAATTTAGGGTCCCTTGGGACAGGCTATTACCGATTAGGGCCATGGGCCTTTAGTGTTACTATGAGAGCATGGCACTTGCATGCATTCATCACCAAGGTTCATGGAACAAACTTGGGGTTGGTTTTGATTGGTCGGAGCAAAATAAGTGTAACTTGCAACGCCTATTCAACTAATATGATGGTTAACCATTGAAACATTTGGGAAAGAAATAAATTGACGGTTTTGAAAGGACAACAGTCAGAATATATGGCCTATTATCGGATTGGAAAAATGGGGGCCGCACCTAAAATATAGTTTGGAATCAATAACAGCTAGAGTACCACCAATGTTGGCAGTCAATGTTGTATACAACACACAGCAATAATGTAAAAAAACATTCTTAATTTTAATGTATGAATCAAATGCAAAAGGATTCTCAATTTGCCTTTTGAGTTTTCTCCAAAAAACCTTAACTTGCATCAATTTTGT
>JAMKCH010066238.1:0-49427 GCA_023653785.1 Ophioderma brevispina
GGGGGCAGCTGCATACACTATGTCATCACCTTTATTCATACACTATTCATACACTATTTTTTAGTATATGTGACTACAGTTTGGTTCCAATTTTGTGTATTCCACACTAATACCAAGTAAACTGTCATGGAATTAATAATCTGGCTGGGTATATAAAAGAGAAGAGTAAAGCCATTTGGAATGATACACAGTTCCCATTTGTAATCTTTTATCCTTCAAAATATGTGAGAACACAAGTATGCAATTTTGATATATCATGTGGACCCGTTTGCAATAATAAATGTCCTATCGCTTTGTATTTCACCCTACAAAAGGATGTTCACAAACGTCTCATGTATCAGGAACCCTTTGTTGACCCATCTTTTTAATGATTTTAATGAGAATTTTAATTTTAGAAAACTCTGCATATTTTTACTTCACCCCTACACTGATAATTTTTCCAGCAACAATAAATTCTTTTATGGTTTATCTGTTTCGAGAGTGCTTTTGCACATAGTCATTTAAATGTACTTGTTCCGGTTATGTCGATTGTTGTTCTCCCCTGCTAGTGAGCCTGGCACTTGCAATACTCCTAATCAAGTACCGTAGGAAAACAAACTTGCAGTTTTATGCATTAAAGCAATAACGTATATTGCAAGCCCTATTCAATCTGTTGCTAATATTGATGGTTTAACCATTAAAACAGCAGTTTTTTTGTTATATCTGAGTATGCTGTAATGATAAACTTTTTTTTATTTGTGGTATATAATGTCGGAAACAAACATGCGACTTGTCGATACCATTATCGATAATTTCACAGTTTGATACACCAAGCTTGAGATTACCAGTAAGGCAACAGTGTAAAGGCTCAACTATAGTAGGGACACACAGGAGAATCCGCTGTTTAGAAAACCTAATTTCCGTGAGAGATTTTCGGCGATTCCATATCCAAGTTAAATCAATCGACCATCACGTCAATCACAAAACGGAAAAAACTGTCGCTTCAACCGTCGCCATTTCATGTTTCTGGGTGGAAATTTCTTCTCACTCCTCCAGGTTGTTACTCTGAAAGTTAGGCGTCCGAGAGTGAATTTCAAGATGGCTAATCACGGAGCTGGGCATTGGGGCTGACCCTACATTTTTCTTTTATTCCACTTTTTTAATTAAGGCGGCCTTTATAAAGACAATTACCCCACCCTAACAAGCCCTTTAGGAATCGGACTTATTGTTAAATACTATTCTTGTGATCATGCCATGGTTATCCATTTTTCCTCGTGTTTCCATCCGATACTCCCTACAAGCTCTACACTCCCTAACAAGGTTTCCTTTTGGAAAAAATTTCTTAAATGTCCGCTGGTACAACGGAAAAGCACATTCGCGGCGAAAAGTCTTGAATGTTTGGGAGAGAAAAGAATGAACTTGTTGAGAGAAGTTGCCTTCACAAAATAATCACACCCTCGCAACCGCCGAGCTAAGACCATTCTTTAGCCCGCTAGAGATTTTCTCTTAGAAGTAGAGTTTGTACAGGTTGTTATGATGCGCAGTAGCCCATTTCTCGCATTTTCATCAGGTTTGTTCGCGCATTGAAGTGCTGAATATTCAAGCAATGTGGTTTCAGATCTCTGGTCAGAGTAAGGTCACAGGGCGTACTGAGTTTACCGATTGGTTAACAGTACTTTACTCATGTTTTATGGATTTATTACCGATGACTTTGACCATGCAAAATCGTGTAGATGATAGTATTGCCCGCCTTGGGCAGGCTTTTTGTTTGCATGCTTACACAGACGGTAAACTTCGTAATGCACCATTTTCTGTGAGAATCCTCCAGTGGTCTCAGACATCGCTACGCTTGGTTCATTTATTTCTGGACTCTACAATTTCAACATTATTGGAGGGTCTTGGATGCTACCCCGGGTGTTGTTTTTGATTGTGAAGCCATTTAAAAGGCGACGGAGAAGGTTTTTCTTAGGTTATGCCATTGTTGGCATTTGCCTTTGATGTCGTTATTATCGATACACCATTTTGTGTATCACATGTGTCGGACGTTTTAAAAAATATACGACATCAAGCTTGCGACAATCGATTACAGCACTAAAAGGAAATGGATTTGAGGCGCAAATTTCAGGACGACAATGAGAAACATGGCCTTTCCTCGGATATAAAATCGATACTACTTCCGGTTAAATCAGGGGGGGGGTCCCCAAGATTATCGGAACATGGCCCTTTAAAAATTAACGGGAGAATCCATAAAACCCCTTTAATGTCCTAGAACTTATAGCAAATTCCAAATGCCAAGTGTTTTGCTTTTTAGTAATAGCTAAATCACAATCACATTTGGGGCTGCATATCAAGAAAGGAATATGGTCATTCAGTTCACATAGGTAAAGAAAAGAGAAGATTTTGCTGAATTCCCACATTTTCCATAACGCGAGCCGACAAAAATGCCTACAAAAACACCATCTAGTATGCATTGCAACATGCATGGCATCATGTTAGTCATTTTAATATCAAATTGCCGCAGCCTTGTTTTAAGATCTAAAAATTATCAGATTCACAACATTTCTGAGAACTAGGAAACCGTTGCATAAGACTCCAGATGTTACAAACCCTCAAAAATAATTTGTATTACTGATAATGGGAGTTTATCAATGACCCACTTTCATAATGACTGTAAGAGCGCCAAGACCTCGGGTTGTAAGATAATCTTCCTGTTCCACAGTTCCTTGTGATGCTGCTATTTCAGCCAGATGGTAGGGTCCCCGGCAAAAGTTAAGGACAGCTGCAGGTGCCTGAGACTGATGCAGCACAAAAATCAGAAACCAACAGAGTCAGCAATAAAAGGAACTTCCATTACTACAAAGAGAGTATACATCTGCTAGGCTACTCTCGGCCAAAATTAATTGGAATACTTTAATATGTCTTACTGATCCCCCCTTCTTCCCCCTGATCACAATGTTGAAACTGTCATGTTATCATGCACCTTAAGACATCCAACATTGATTGGTGGGGCAAGGGAGGGTCAAGTGTTAGGGTTTTTTTCAAGCTTCGCAATAAAAGTTCGTATTTTTCAGTGCGATCTCCATGGCCCATTTAGGCCTTCATTGCATTAGCAAAATTAACCAAGGGTGTTCCAACTACGTTTGGTGGGATTGAGTTGTCCATGTCTCTCAGATTTTCCTATGTACTTTTAATTTCCATATTTTAATTTGAGAAGACTGAAAATTCATAGTAATAGCATCAGTAACATGCAACACAACACACCATTTTGGCCTCTTTTCAGGGCCAGTGGGGTCAACATATTTTGGTTGTTTTGATACTCTCACGCTGCTGATAGCCAAGATGTGCCAAAAGAACCAAGAAAGACCTCTATAAGTGACCAAGAATTTTGAAACAGCAGCTAAAAAATAGTGCTTTGATTCAGTGGAAAGCTGCTATATTATTGTTTGTATGTATATATCATATGTATGCATGGTGGGGGATGAGGTGGGTTGGGTGTTAGGGTGGTATGTGTGTGTGGCTGGTGTTTATGTGTATGTGCGATGAGTTACATGTGCAGGAAAACTGTAATCCAAATGTTTTATTTTCTCTCAATTTCACGTCTAAGTTATGTCTGTATGCAAGCCATTTGAGCCCCAACTTGTTAACACAGCAACAGTGAGCTTGTTTTAAATCAACCTTCACAGGTGCATGTTACAATCCAGACAGCCGTGTATGTGAGTGTGTACACCGCAGCACACGCGATAGCCAACGGCAAAACCCCATGAAACAGAGAAAATACAGATTATATAACTATACTCCAAGACTTACTACACTGGATTTTCATTCCATTACCTAACCTTGATGATGGCAGCCAAGCCTCTTTCAATGTAGCATCACTCAATCAATAAATTACAGCAATGTGCGTTGTATTGTACCTGACCCAAGAATAATGCCAACAATTTTTTGCAGCTGAAATTTTCTTGGAAGTCTTGAATTCTACTAAACTTCGATCTACGTAAAACATGCATTCTATAACCTCTGCTGCCCATTATTGAAAATGGAGTATCTGATTGGTCGGTTTAACGCCCATTATTCATATAAACATTGGATCGTTGAGCCCAATTTATTGGTCGAGCTATGAGTCGCAAAAATATTGGGCGTGACGCAGTTGAGCCCAATTTTAAAACTCATAGCGAGACCATTAAATGTTGGCGTAATCATCCGATGTTATGCTATCATATTCAGATCCAATATTTTTCAACACTTGACCCTCAAAACATGATAATCTGCAATATGGGTCCAAATACATTTTCTATTACTCAGATGTTTTTAGGTAATAGAATAGAAATAAGGTTTACAGTATCATCGCTGGCTCATAATGTATCTTCGTCCGGAAAAACTTAAAAATAAATGGGCTTCCCGCCTTGTGCGTCACCCATTATTAGGTTTTTCCAACCTCATACACTTATTCCCATAACGATACTATACTGCATCACCCTTATTTCTTAAATTACTTTCAAATTTTGAACCCTTTGTAAATTCCTTTTCCTAATCTATGTGATGCGATATTTTGCTTCTTTCATTCAGGAGCCATCGCTCATCTTTAACAATTGAAAAGATATTTGGAAGTTGTTTTTTTTTTATTTGTTGTGTGTTTTGAACAAAAAGTGAATTAGTCCACAAGAAATGAACCAATGCCACAATTTTCCAACAGAACTGACACTATGACTTCCCCATCTTTTTAGTGTAATTGATGGCTGGAAGATAAAACATTTTTGTTTTAATTAAAAATCCATGTTTTCACTTATTCCCTCTTACAGTCCTTTTCTTGCTTTTGTCATAACCATAATATTTTCTGGAGGTTCTTTAACAGAGGCATGGTACATTTAAGAAGAAAATCAAATTGTATTATTCTATCAGTCAATCTTGAATTTTGCTTCCATTACCTCTACTCTCACTTCTACTTCTCTCTACTGCCATCCATAAAAATAAACAGAACTGCAATTTGTCAAACATGATCCATACATGGCTGCCCTAAATTAAAATAATCGCAAATGTGTTCAAATCACGAGACCGCGTGATTCCCATTTTGCTGGTGCTATGCCTCTAAACTAATTTTAAAACATACATGTAGTCCTTTATGTGTGTAGCCAATCTTAACTTCAAATATTTGTTTTTTTTAGTAAATATCATGGATTTATTTTTTTTTTTCCTTAAATCTAGTCATTTTAAAGGTGATCCTCATTACTCGGACGGCATATATTAAGCTATATACCAATGGAAAGCTTAGGCAGACACATCAGGATACCAATGGAAGCTTATGACTTCAGGATGGCAAAATATCTTTTCAAAAAACATAATCGTGTAAATATAGCCGCTATAACCACAACGAGAGCATCAATGATGTACAAAGACCCACGTGTATGGTGGAACTGGAATGCTTCTTGGAGACGCACGCAATTCATGAGACACCTAAGACAAGTTATTGGTTGGCAGACAGTTTTGAACAAAGATTCAAGATGGACATAAATATGCTTTGGCACAATAGAAAATGAAGTGTAGTACAAAGTATTTGACGTCAACATGAACCCTGACTGGGGTGCTCTTCTTCAATGGTGCAACAAATACATTCTCTGTCATATTTTTTTTTGAAATTAACATAAATCCCTTTAATCCAATATAATCTTAACCATTTTTCAGAAAATCATATAATCCATCCCCCTTTAATTGGTAATGGCCCTTTAACTGGTAAACTGAGGAAAAAAACAAAAAAAAATATGCCGGTTATTTGGTACATGGAGTAATTAAGCCCTTTTAATAATTAGTAATTGAGGAATGTCCCTTTCATTTGTAAATGAAGGAATGGCCCGTTAATTGATAAATTAAATCGCATTGCCAGGTAAATGATGGAATTGCCCCTTTGGCAACTGGAGGAATAGCCCTTTAATTGGTAACTGAGAGAAATGGCCTGAATGGCCCGTTAATTGGTAAATGTAGGAATTAATTGGTAAATTGATTATGAATTTGCCCTTTAAAAAGGTAAATAAATGGAGGCATGCCTTTTAATAGATACACGGCGGTCAGCGACCCTGCTTTCGCGACCACCAAGAAATCTAATACCATAACTCATCCAATAACCCTATCCATCCTATCTCACCACAAGAACTCTAAAAACAACTCAGCATTGGTGAAACTCCATCCATACCTCACCAAAACCCAAAAAAAAACCTCGAAAAAAAACATAACTCCTCAATGAATGCCACAACTCACTAAAAAAACCTAAACATTCTAACAGTTGATGACCTCCATCCCTAACTCACCCAATGACTAACAACATAACTCATCATGACTCCATTAATACCTCACTAACAAATACTCATTGATGGCTCCATTTATACTCACCCACACATATCAAACACACCTTCTCTACACTTAACTCCTCGATGACTCCATAACTCACCAAAATAACTCCATTCTAACTCACCAAAATAACTCTAAGAACATCACTCATCAATGAACTCCATTCATACCTCACAAAAAAATAACCTATTGAACGGGCTCCATTTATACTCAGCTCAACCAAAACATCACAAACCTCTAAAACATAAACTCATCGATGAACTCCATACCTCACCAAATAATCTAAAAAACTCTTACATACTCGTTGATAACTCATTCCTAACTCACCAAATAACTCTAAGAACATAACTCATCGTGATCTCAATCCTCTAACTCACACAAAACACAAAACCAACCCTAAAACCAACTCATCATGAACTCCTTAACTTTTTGAAAATTGCATAATGCCCCTTTAAATCATTTGAAGTGTTTTCTCCTCCATATGCAAAAGTACTTTCATAAAAAATCAAACAATTTTTTTTCCAACAAATATTACTCTTCACCACCCAATAACTCTAAAAACAACTCAATTGATAACTTCTCCATCTTCACCCAACATACCAAAAATCTAAAACACACTCATCGAAACTCCATTAATTAACCTGTAGATTGCCCCTTTAATTTGTTTATTTTTTGCATTTTTTGTCGATTTGTGAAATTTTGTGAAAATCCAGTCCCATTAAAAAAATCATTTTTTTTCAGAAAATCTTTGGACATCACAATGCTTTACATATGGGGCGATATTTGGAATGAATTCTTGGAATTACCTTAATATGCCCATTTAATCAATTTCTAAACTTACCCTTGAGGTCCCTTCCTCAAATATGGGAAAAATACATCACATCACAGACAACACCGGGTAAATACTTCCTTCCGCACCGCTGCCACACACTTACACGTCTGTACATAATGTACATACAAATTGGTTTCTGTCTTGCTTGAGCATTGTTAATACTGTTAATTAATTGTTCAATAATGTTATTACTTATTTTTGACATTGTTTACAACACACTACATGTAGACCACACACCTACAAACATGAGAGCCAGAGAGATGGGCACAGACAGGCATACAGACATAGACACACATACACAACACACAGCACACCCATGCAGGCACGCACTAACACAACACACACACACACGCACTCACACACACATACACACACAGAAGGTTAGTGGATCAGGGAAATTCCAGAACAGTTATTTAATTGTAGAAAGAAAATGATTTTTTACTGGGGTGAGGGATATTTATAGGGGACTATCTGACTGACCAGAAAAAATAATGAGCAGTCACTTATGTCAATTCGATTGGTGCATTCACTGGGCTAATCCTGGAAAAAACCAAATTTACATTCTGAGGAATATAAACCATTTTTCAGATACTCAATGTGCAAATGTTACCTTATAGTCCCCCCCCCCCCCAATATTGGTAAAACTATGTCTATGTCGGTTCAATTAACTTAGATGTCCGGTTTTTAATTAATTATTTCAAAAATATACTTTCCGAAACAAATCACAAGAAAAGTTTGATTCATAATTGGACCCCACAAGATCATTGGGTTCAACTTGAAAAACCTATTTCTTCTTTTGATTTTTTCGTCAATTTACACTGATTTTTATTGGCAAACGACACCAAACTACTGGGTCCAGGTGAATATTGACTTTTGACTACTCTGAACTTTGCTGGCATGCCCATTCATGAATTATAGGGGCACTTCAAAGTACGTTTATTAAACGAACAATTATTGATTCGTGGACCCTTGCTTAGGTGTTGCGCAGTGCATTAATGCGTGGGTAATTAAATGCAATCGTTGAAGTAGTACCTATACTTTAATAGAGGTCCTGTCTGTTTTAGTTCATTTTGGGTTATGAACAAAAGAATCATTCAGCACTCCTGTTATTGCCGTCCATCAAGTCATGCCGTGTGACTCCTTTTATCTTCTCTTTTGTATTGCAAAAATTCATGCCATAACAACGGTTCGGATTTGATCCTGTTGCACAAAGTTGGCATTATTCAATTTCTCATGCAAGTGGGCGGACATATTGATCTGAAATCATCTCCTCCGCGACAAACTTTTTACAACGACAAAGTGGAGTCATGGACTTCCACAGAACGTAATTACTAATGGCTCCAAACCTTTATTCGCTCATTTTCAAAAACGAGGGAAATAACCCAGATTTCAATAGATTGAAGATTCACACGTGCCTTCCTTTTGTCATGTAAAAACTTCTTTTAGGCGTCTTAGTCCAAAGATACCCACAACTTGTCTTTTCGTGATTTATTTCGACTGCGTATTTTTTGAAATAATTATAAAACCAGACCATTCTAAGTTCTTGAACAACAGTAAGTAGCATATGCCAACCTTACCAGAAAGGGTTGACCTGGAAATCCGCCACAGACATGGAATGTGTCCTTGCAAGGTAAGTGACCCGAATTAGTGTAACCAAACACAATTGCAAGCACACTGATTGAAACAACTAACCATAAGCATACAAGTGATAAAGAGGAAGGCTTGCAGAGGCTTCCTGTGATTGACTTTTTGCTATTCCCCAACTACTTTCTGGCCATTTACATGCACACATCCAAAAGAGCTGTATGCCACGTCAAGAACCAAATTCAACTATTTTGTTTGTTTAGACCCTAAGCTTGGCTTTCACAACCTTCTTGTCACCAAACGAAAACCTTTTTTTGGCATTATTTTTCCCACGTCACCAAAGCACAAAGCAATTTCAAGACAATACGAATATAAGATAAACACGCAGTTTAACAAAACCATTGTCTTCAAACCCCCGTAGTATAGACACAACAATCCTTCGTGGGTCTCAAACTAACCCTATTTCGTTGCGATTTTACGCAAATATACCGTAAGTCTTGTTGCGCAATGCATCTTCCAATGTAAAGGATCCCCAAATCGCTCCTCTTCTCCCTGTGTTTGAATTTCTCATATAGCGATAAATGGTTGGTTGACTAAGGTTCCTTAATCTCTGTAGATTGGTAATATATTCCCTCCCCGCTTCATAATTGGTGCAAGAAATTTTGAAAAAATCGCCTGAATTCTCATCGCTTACGATGATCGGTAGTAGCGAACAGAGCTCAGAGCCAGCTGTGTTTACAACTAAAGTGTGAGATTTTACCACCACTCATGCTCCTTGAGCATGAAAAATAAATACTGCCCTTGAGGTTAGTGAGGGAGACCTGCCCCCGGAGCTATGGGGTGGTGGTCAAAACCTAACGCGTGCAGTAAATACACCGCTCTTCAATTGATTTACGTTACACCCTCTTTTCTAATAACCCGATGGAATTGCATGAGGTATAGCCCGCTAATCAGGGGGAGTAATGTGACTATCTATTACTTTACTCAGACCGGGAAACAGTCCCACAATTATGGTTATTGAACACGTTTTTTAACTGAATCAGACTGTTGCTTTGCGAATGGGTTTTCCGGTAAAGTCTTGGCTTATCGAGCGTAACATGGCGACAATTTGTTTACCATACAAATTGCAGCAATCCTGTGAAGCAAGAATTGCCGACTGAACCTCCTTCTCTGTGGGACTTGAGTGGGAATAGACCTCAATCTACCCAGATACTTCACAGAAGTTATCTTATTTGTATTGCTATAATCTGATTTAAGTTGAGGCAAATTTAGAGAAAACAATGGTAAGTCTTCGAAGCGCCAGAGCAAAGCGTACAAGTGAATAGATTTTGTTTATCTTGCACGATGATTGCACAATGGTGAGACGTCAACCACCTCACATCGCCCGACTTCATAATATTGATTTCGCTAAGGTGGTGTTGCTTGAAGACGTATTCATTTGGCTCTTGTAACCAAATCGTGATTAGCAGAATTATGACCGTTACATATACAATCAGCGATAATAAATAACTTCCATTGGTATATAGCTTAATATATTCGTCCGAGCATGACGATCACTTTAAAAAATAGAATAAAGTGTTTGCAGGATCACAGTCGAACTGACCATTACCAGAGATAATCACATCTTGTTCGCGCAGGATGAGCCTGTTAGATGCTTACAAGGTTGAGCCCTGTAAGCAACTATCAGATGAACCACACTCGAGCAAGCATTATCTTTGATGGTCAGTTCGAATTTTTTATCTTACACACAAAAATAATGCGTCCAATTATAAAAGTGTGTTGACCCCTGTTCTTAACTGTGTAAGTTATGGAGTAACTTTCAAAGCCATTTTAACAATGAAGAATTGAGGCAAGCGAAATTTTGTATATAAAAGATAATTTAACATGTTTACCTGCTATAAATTTCAAAACTATTTAATGCGCCACAGGGGGAAACCACTCACAAGACGGATGTTTTTTTTAACCTTTTTTCACCTGGATCACATTTTAGATGCACACCATTCCTCCAATTTGTGATTTTATTTATCCTTATATTTACTTTTCCTTAATAGACATGTTCTTATAGATGACATATCAGCAATTTGAGACTTATGTGACCCAAGATGTGGGCACAGGGTGACCCCAAAAATCTCCAAAATCACTTCCAGTTGAATAAAGTGCCTATTTTGGGTGCAAATAACTTGAAAAGTAGGGGAGATATCTCTTACATAGTGCAGTTATGTCCACAGCAAACAGGCCACGACCTTTTGATCACTCAACCAGATCAATGCACACTGTACTTTTTGGGCTGTGTTGGGCCTGAAGGATTTTTTTGAGAAGGCAGGTCGCATTTTTCTAAGTGACACCTGTCAATCAAATTTGGACACCAATTAGAATATAACTGTATCTGTGTCTATAGCTGGTACGAACATGCTGCGATGAATGGTTTTCGATATACAGCGCCTTGAAGAACCCACTCTCTGCGTCTGCCCACACAAGCGAATTTTGCCATAGTAATAACATGGCAAACTTAGGAGTAGTCTGGCTTTATTACTTCTCAAAAATATGCCCTGGTTGCACACTTTTATAGCTCCTTTTGGATTGAATTTCACAATGTTTTAACTTATAATATTTTCTAAAATATATGCTGGTACGAACAAAATTGGTTGAATACTTTTCCCGTAGCGGAGTAAAATAGTGCATGCCTTATTTGTTAACTGTATTGGCTCATGCAGAGGTCACAGGGTCAATTGAGGTGCAGCGTGTGGACGGTGTATAGGGAAAAGAAAAGGACAATAAGTGCAGATGATTGAAGCCCGACTCCTGAAATCTTGGCAAATGATACGTTAGAACACTAATTTGTGAGTTTATCTACAGGGGTGCAAAAAAAGCGGGAGCTGGGAGCGCCGCTCCGAGGGAAATGGCTAATGGTTTGTGAACTGAAAAGTCTTGTAGGTGGGCTAATGTAACATTGCATGTTGCCTCCTGAGGAAAGAACACTTCTACACCCTGGTTCTACAACTGTTACCATTTAAAATTATGGGCTTTCCAAATCTGTAAAATCACCAATTGCCATTTTTCGCAACTCTGGGATGGCAAAAAAAGGGTGGGGTCTTCGGAGCAAATTTCAAGAGGCAACTTATCTCGGAAAACACTTATAAGGTCTGCAATTACTTTTTTTGCATGTGTTTGTTTTGGTCACTAGTAGAACATTTTGACAGAATTTCATGAAAATCAGAGAGGGTCACCTGGAACTTTTCCAGAATTTTGGTTGATTTGACACGGAATGACCCAGCCTGCATGTAAAAACTTATGAATTCGTCTCAATTAAAGAGACAAACAACCAATAATATAACACGCTTTACATACTTAGCACCGCACACCGAAAAAGAATCACTTACAATCAAAATGATACATGCATCACCCTTTTTTCTTAATTTATGGCACAGGGGGTCCAGTGGATGGAAGCATTCAACGCACAAAGCAAAGGGTTGTGGATTTGAGCCAATATGTTGTGCCATTGATTAAAGTGAAATTCAAACATACTTTTGACTCCATACATATACCACACAAGATTTACACCACTAAAAAGAATTTCTATTTAAAATTTTAATATATTGAGCAAAATTGAGTTAATTACTTACAAGTTTGAGCTCTCTACAAGTGTGATTGTTTCATTGTTAGCTTATTGACCGTGGGGTTGGATAGACAAAAAATGAACGGTGGCAAGTCATTTACGAGTTGATTTCTTACAAATTCCATGAGGGCAGATAGCTTCTCTCTGGCATGGAAGTCACCTAAGCAGAAAAAGAAGTATTTATTATTACACACAATAGCTTCAGTTTTATTTAGTGTTTTGTTTATTAATATCTGAATATTCCCCATTCAGTTTATACTTCTAACATTCCACAGCAATGTGGCATCGGGCACTAACCAGACAAGAATTAAGGTAGTGTTCACAGGAACTGAAAATAAAAAAAGCAAATATTATAAAAAACAGATCATAAAGCATTGAGTAATGTATGACTTATTTAGCACCCAGGCACTTAAATCAATTTCTTTTTGGGGGGGGCACTAGTTTTGGGACACTTGCCATAAAGTTAGTTTTGGCCCACAAATCCCATTAGAAAGTTTAACTACCACACAGATGTAAAAAAGTACAATAGAATATTTTTTAATAAATTGTTAAAGATTATATCCAGAGTAACTAATAAACATAGTTTGAAGCTTGTTTGCTTCCCAAGTGTACACATCATTAATTGCATGTAGTTAGTCGCTCACGCAATGAGTAAGATTCAACCCTGAAGGCTCGTGGCGAAAATAGGCGGATCCGTCAGGCTACAATAATGGAAAAAGTTCGGTTACACTTTGTCCGATTTAGGGAAACATATGACCCCCTCTCCCCCAAGGCAATGTTGATCGAGTCATGGGGAAGAATTGTAAAGGGGAGACTTCTTGCTTCTAAAGAACAATGAATTATCAATTCATCTCATTTGTGAACATGGGGATATGGTTCCAATATATTGCAACAAGTGCTGTTCAAACATTGTTTTCGAGGATTTGTAGAACACAGACACACAGACACAAATGAGTATAGGGAAAATGACACTATAACCTGATATATGAAAATAACAGATTTGGAGCCTAGATACAACTTATCTCATTAATAATACGGTATAGTCTGTCCGTCGGTCTGTCTGACCGCGTTATTTCTCGGAGACGAGGGGCGCGCTATTCTGAAAATTGGTGGGTGGGTGCTGCCCCTTGACCATTCCGAAGACCGGTTTTATTTGGTTAGTGGATCAAAGGTCTGGGGTCATCAAGGTCAAAGGAGGTCAAAGGAGGTCAAATGGGGTAAACGTTGGTGTATGGACATGAAACTTGGTGGAGTCGATTGTTGACGCCGCGGTCATTCAAGCCGGTGTGATCGACGAAACCCAGGTGATCGCGAACTCTATTGGGGACATCTAGAATCTTTGGAATCCACATAATGAGACAATATGTCATTGGGGGATACAGCACCATACTTGTAGTAAGTTCATCTATCATTGGGTTTGAGATTTCTTTACCTGATGTAAACAATTAAGCCTGTGTATCTCTATTCATTCTCCTCGGTTCCTCTGCTTCACGCCTTCGGCTTTGTCTTCTTAGCTCTGCTTGACCGCTCACTGCCCGGCCCTGACAAGAAATAAATAGGAGTTGGCTCATTTAAGATTTGATCTATAGTGAAAGTTTTGAATATGACAGCCAACGTACAGCCCTTTCCTCCATGTGTAACTAGTACAAACTAACAACCACAACTTGCAAAAATCAGTTCTAAACAAATTTGAGGGTGTGCTTCACCAAAAAACCCCTGGTTCCCTTAAAGGTGCCCTTTCCAATCATTTACACATTGGGCCTTCTGTATCTCATCAAACGAGAATGCACGCATGACTTACATGTAGAAAACATTCTGTAATTGCATCTGCAAAGTAGTTTGACGGGACTTTTTGAATTGGTACAAAATAATATCCCCGCTCCATAGCAAGTCTTATTCTTATAGCTCTTACTCCATATTTGTTCTACCTGTCCCGGGGAGAGTGGGAGAGAGTGAAAGAATAGCGGGAGAGGGGAAGGACAAGGAGAAAAGTGGCAAATTGGGCTCGGTCCTTGAACCAGGGGGGCACAGGGATACCACGTTATGATGGTGTCGCGGGTCCGGCCAGTGATTTTGTGCCCATATGGTGTCTTGGTTTTGATGAATGCAACGCTCACTCAGTGCTTGTGGTGTTGTACTAGTAAGGAGTAGGGCATTAGGGTTAGTTATGGAAAAACGAGATGTTCTTAACCCTAACTCTTCATTTGTTCTAGCTATTTCCCGGAAGAGGATGAAGAGAGTGAAGGAATTGCGGCATTTTTTTTGAGGAAGCAAGAAAAGTGCGGGAAATTAGGGTCCGGTCTTCAAAACCCAGGGCCCGTACCACGCTACAACGGTGTCGCTGGCTGTGTCACCCAATTGTGTGGCGCTTAACTTTCAGACAAATTTCCCTGGGAGACCGCCTCAGTTTGCTGCCTTGTTGTTGAGAATTTTGGGGATGTAGCAGTCGTATTTTATATTGATTATCATGAACTGTGAGCGATTTGTGAACGGTAGTACTTCATAAATGGTAGTGATTCGTGTACATAAAATGTCAGGTTAAAAAAATACTTCTCTTGCATAGTACCATCTTTCTATATACAGCTTGCATGGACGGGCTAAGCTCTGTGGGGGGGTATTCAACACAATGATCATACGGGGATGTATGGTCATCCCCCCCAATGTTGACGTCCATGCAGTGGTTTTGACCAAAAAACCTTATTTTACCATGTTAGTTTAAAAATTGTAAATGTCTGTGTGCTTCATGTGCATTTTGTTCGAATTTGAATATATTAAACAATTTTAGAGGTTTCCTATAAATGGCAAAAATTTTAGTGTGCTTTGCACTTCCATGTACTATACTTGTTTCACTTCATTGTGGCAGTGAGAAATCCAGAACAAAAGACTTTCACGCAGCAGTCACAAGTGCATTTGTGTTGTCATCTGTGTTGCGCTTGTAATTATACACCCGCACTAGGCGCCGGCCGGTCTTCCCCCTCCCTCCCCCCGGTGGTAGCGCCTTGCCCACCATCCACCCCATCCAAGCACTATGAGGTGAACACAGGATCTCTCAGCCAAAATCTGTTTCATTCATAAGTCCATCAAACACATCCTCCCATGTCAACAAAAAATTACAATAATGTTTCTGTAAGAAGACAATTGGCAAACTTTAAGAAGAATTTCAGAATTAAATTTTTCTCACTACCATTTTTCTGATATTTTCAATAGGCATTACACAGTTGTGCATAGTGGTATGCATGAACAAACTTGTTTACCGGAAACTCAACAATCTATGATCATACAGGAGTCTAGGTTTGCCGCAGGGCAGGGCACTGATAATCCTTGCGATTACACCACGCCAAATAATCCTCAAACCACCCACAAAGCGAGCCACGAAGTGCTAATTGCGATTGTGTCACACCCTGCTAATGCACTGTCGTGTGATTAGACTATCCCAACAATTACTGCATGCGGGTCATGCCCCCCCCCCCCCATGTACAATCACGGCAAACCCCAACCAGCAATGCGCTGTGACAAGAGGTTCCGATAGCTCGTATGAAGTGAGTGAGAAATAGGGAATATCAGAACTATCAAAACAGTATGACAATGTCATGGATGGGAAATGTTTTGAAGAAGTGTAGTTGCTGTGAATATTGCCATGTCAGAGCACTGAAACAAATGTCAGAACTAAACCACTGTCATTTCACATTATGGATTTTTGAACTATTGCAACCCAAATTGTGCTAAGTTTCTACGAAATATTATGAGCAAAGTGGAATGAAATGTAATGAGAATTTGGCCCAAGGCCATGCTTCTGTGCTATGGAGTAGTAGCGCTATGCAAGTGACCCAGCCAAGGTTAATTATATTAAGCAGTTGCGCGCTTTTCAATATGATCTGATAATGTTGTAAAGAAGTCGTTTGTGCGTATGGTCACAATTCTGGTTTCTGAATTGAGCCCTCTATAGCGTTTATGTGATGTCATAGCTGTAGGAGGTTAACCTGCCCGTCAGTCAGTATGTTGAGCTTGCTAACAATCAATCATACCTTTGCCTCCTGCTGTTGGATCATACATGACATAGGGTGGTAGTGGTGTTTGATTTTAAAAAAATTGTAACAAATTGCATATGGACAGATACACAGATTGAATACTTTATCTAGAAGTTTCCCCAGGAGAGGACCCTAGGGGAAGGAATTACAACCACGACGAACTCGTATTGACGTGATGTGTAAAATATGTCCCCACTGAATGTGCAATAACTAACATGCGCTTGAATGCAAAAACTACAACGCTCCCCCCCACCCCCTCCCCAGCACCCCAACACCGCAAAACCCACCCCATTTTTCCCCAACACCCCACCCCCGCCCCAACACTCTGCAACACCCCACCCCCTTCTTAACACGCTCAACACCCACCCCATGGAACATTTGACACAGACACACACCACACACACACACAGACATACGACCAGAGAAATCCCTATGGCCTTCTGCAATTCTTGCAGATGACACAAAAACGGTTGCTACAGTGTGGGACAATAGTTATCCACAATCCATCCATTCATAAGGCACTTTGCTGTGCAATCCACCAATTATAAACAATTTGTGGTGGTTTGATACAAAAATTACAATCTGCCCAATGACACTTACAGTCAGGCCGGTGGCGGTGCAAGGCGGCTGACGTTTCAAATCAGGAAAATGGTTTTTAAGCAATAAATTGTGTAACAATTTCGGGTTTTTAACCTATGTGAGTTAATGTGTCATTGTTCCCCCCCCCCCAATGATTTTACCCTGGCGCCACCAACTCACCCCTGGTACACAGTGAATGCAACTAATATTATTTGCGACAAGTACTTTCTGAACCACAAGCAAGTGCGTTACTACAATATATTGAGAGTGGAGATGAGACATTTGTTAATATGGCATGAACTGCAAACCACATGTTTGTAATCTAATATATACCAATGCCTCAATATCTTCATTTTAATTAATATCTCACATGGTATTCATACAGATTTACAATAAAAATATCAGCGCATTCTGTAATCTATTTACATATCTTACCTCATTCACATCATTTTTGTGAAAAGTAGAGCTATTATAAAGCCATTCCCACAGTGCACTTTTCTTGCTTCAATTTTAATGATCAGGTGTTAAAAAGGCTAAAATAAATTGGTGTTTAAGAGTGTCAACCCAATGTAAGAAACCATCAGGACCAAATGCAGGATTTATTGTAGGGGGTGTGGGATTTTTTATAAAAAATGACTTCTTTTTAAAAAGCTAACCTAACCCTCCTAAAGATGGTTCTTTAGGACTTTTTAAACAGCTCTCATGAAAATAACAAATATTGTGGTCCTTGAGACCGTTAGTGTCGCCTGCCATAAGTTTGTGAATGATAGGCTCATATGACCTTTGACCTTGACATGACCTTTGGCTTTGAGATGTGACCTTTTGACCTCAAACAAATTAGGGTTTGCTGTGTGTAATATCCTAAACCAAGTTTGGTCCAAAACTGAAAAATTCAACTTGACCTCACATGAACCTGACCTGGTATTGACTTGGACCACATCAAATGGGGATCCACATTGCACCTATGACTCAAGGTTGGTTTTAAATCCATTGAAGGATGCGGATATTAAGGCAAATTTAACCCTTTTTCCACAACAGATAACATCATCAACAGACATCAAACATATGACTGAGTCTTCCTGCCTTAAAGGTGGGTGACCGACTGATCCAATTTTCATATGATGTTTTGTCTTTACATGGAACGCATATCACCAAAACATCTGATTACAAATTTACGTTAAATCGGCCCCAGCCATTAGATGTAGAAGCCAAAATGTACTAATTGTCCCATAGACAGGTGTGTGTTCTAAATGAGTAATACCACACGTGTTGAGATGTTTTGTAATAAAATCAAAGGAAACATTTCCTGGGCCTCTAAATTAAAATTTCACGGGGTTAAGGTAAATAGAAAAATATGAACTTTCTTATGATACCAAAAATTCCATTTTGATGGAGTAAAGTGGGGGGGGGCAAGGTTGTAGATTGGGTCACAACCATTAAAGAGACACTGGCAATTTGAAAAATAGTGCAACCCTCAAGATTTTTCAAACATCAATATTTTTGCATGGTTGTAATGCACTTGTCAAGTTCAATCCCGGCCCTGGGGGTCCCAGGGCAAAGCAGGGTATAGACCGGGAAATAGCCGGGCATGTACAAAAAGTATTGCCCCGCAAGCCGGGATATTAGCCGGGACTTGGCCGGAATGTACATTAGCTGTCCCCCCGCCCTGCCGGGACAATCATTGATGAGAGCTGGGACCCTTAAACCGGGAGTACAAAAAAATGTTCCGGCTCCGGGACACAAACGGGGACTTTAACGCATGTGTTACACCATATAAAACCAGGGTATCAGTGAGCAGTATCGCCTGTCAATCTGTAGTAATCACCATTTTATATAGCTACCATTGCAGTCCGATCTCTTCCATGTCGTGATGAAAGGCAAGCTATAAAAGTAGCACACACGCACGTCGTCGCGCGGTCAAGATATCAACTATTCCGAGGAATACTTACTACCCTATTAGTATCTTTGCATTTGCACCCCCCTTGTCAACAAATCCTGGCTACCGGCCACTGACGTTTTTCGCTTTGTTATATGCGCATATATGAAATCCATCATGCCTTTCCAACAAAGATGCTTTTGGAGGGTTTTTTTGCCCTCCCCTGCCAGAGTAAGGCGTATGGGGCATATATTCACAGTTTATTTAGACAAGTGCACTATCACAGAGTAGGCCGACAAAACGACAATCACCATATGATCTTGATGTGTGGCTGAAGTTGTCCGTTGGCTGATATGATGCAGGTTTTAGATAGTTACTAGGACTATGTTTAGTGGTCGGATATCGCCGTGGATAGTGGATTTTTTTAAACAAAACAAAACTAAACGAAGGTTTGTTCTCAAACATAACTTCCGATGTGGTGAATTTCGGCTCGGTTATGACTCTCCTGTGCTCCAAAATTAGTATGATTTTATATAACTGTTGTCCCATAGCCGGGACCGATCCGGGATTGTACAGAGTTTTAAAGCAATCCCCGCCCCCATTGGCCGAGACATAGCGGGGGATGTCACACCGAAGCACCGGTTAGTAGGGGCCGGACATAAGCGGGGATTTGTACAAAAGGTAAGCCCGGCTAACCGGGAGTTCGTGCTAATGTAGCGGGGGACAAAGAGCGGGGGGTGTCACGCCAGCAAATAATTCCCGGCTAAGTCCCCGCTAGTCCCGGGACCCAGGGCCGGGATTGAAGTGACAAGTGCATAAAGCTTTATACAAAAGCCCTCACTGAAATGAGTAAGACCAAATCAGCGTCCTTAACAGAGCGATTTTTATAATTAATGTCGCCAGCGAGATTAATTAGAGACAAGAAAATGGCATTGAACACAAGAAAAAGCATGCCTGACATGTTTCCACGCAATGCACCCTGTTTGACCGGTCTGTAACCTTTGTAGTTTAATAGCAGTGAGTACGAGTCTTATGATGTTCATGTAATATATACACATGGTTGATTGAAGTTATGGGAAACTTTAAAGTTAGCCTACAAATTACCTGGGATGTCTTTAACCTCTTATTAACCTCTTATTGTTTTTGAGTAGTATGTTATTTTTATGTGTAAAATGTATCTCTGTTCTCCAATGGCCTATCACTTATCATTGAGGAGCATAATTGAAGAATTTCATTTTGTGAAAATGATGCCAGTGTCGAATGAACAAAATGGACTTGTTAAATTTTTTCTCATAAATATGGACTTTCATAAAAAACAGCAAAAAAAGATGGACATTTAGCCCCTTTGGTGGAATTGGGGGATTGACACCCACCCCACCCTGTGTAAGGGCCCTGGAAACCCATCAGAATGTGATATGTTTGGTTTGGCATTCAAATTCATTTGATTTGGATTTTTCATGTTCTATACATGTCTGTGCACATGATATATAAGACATTAGTCCATCTTTTATTCAGCCCCTTGTGCATTTAAGAATTTCTATTCACACCAATATATAGCATCTGATAATTATTTCCCCAAATCCCCACTTTTGGCAGCTCCAGGTTGGCACTTTGAATGATGGGAAGGGTTTCAAAGCAGCTGTATTCTTCATGTAACCAGCAATTGATTGTCAAATTGTCATATTACCTTTGAATACCTGATTTTAAGGTAATACAAAGTGCAGTATGAATAGAGATACAGCCCAATATTGCCAACACTTATATACGATGTTGCTATACATGTAGCTTAGTTTTACAGTGTGTCCAAAAATGCAATCCTCTTAGTGCTATACTTTCAAAATTATTTTATAATTTTTAAATTTTCCTAGAACATTTGTAAAGCCTATCCCTTTTTCCACAAACTGTTCAAATTTTGTCTGATTTGGTTCATTGGTTTTGAGAACAAAGGTAATTACGTGAGTACACCACAATTTAAGTCATTCCAAGTTTGACTGATGAATACACAATCAAAGCACGCTTAAGTATGTACATGCTTGTTTTATTTCTCTCCTAATGTCTCTTATCCTCCTCTTTATTTTGGTTCATCAATTCAGTTAATCATGTCAACTAAATATTAAAGAAAATGTCTTTTAACAAATTAAGGGAAGAGTTTCGTTTCACAATGACATCTGTCATAGTGGTTGAGTAACTCAAATGTGATTTCGGTGGTTACTGGTTGTTTGCTTGGTGGTGGTTTGTTGTATGATCATTTGATGCTCTGCATGAGCAGAGTACCTTAGTTTGCAGAATTAAGAAGATAGAACAGGCTTAAGAACACATTGGTAAGTACTGTTGCAAAATTCCTTTTTCTACAAGCAAAATCAATTTGATCGTCACTGATTCTGGTTACAGTAAGGATGGGAAAATTAGGATCTTTTAGCAAACCATTTTGACAAAAAGCATGATCAAAATTGCATGAAGGTTGTGAAGTTATTTCATACTCATGCTGCAAGACCTGTGCTCAACGTTTATCATAACAGTTTTATAGATAAAATTGGGGATACCCAATGTTAATTTGCCAGTGTGTGAATAAAAGGTGATTTTTCATCAAGAGTTTTGTACAATTGGATGAAGCTATTTGAAGCATAACCTATTGTTTAGAGGGACATAAGGAGATTTCCCTTCCCTTTCAAGGGATAAAATTCCCTTGAAGTTGTACTAGATTACTGGAAGAAAAAACACCTTCCAAAAAGTTTCTGGAATTAATGGACAAACAAAGTGAAAAAAACCCAAAAATGAAAAAAAATAAAAAGGAGATTTTTTTTGGGGGGGGCGAAAAGGTGCGGCAGAACATTAGCACCAGCCTTTGTGTCTGTGAGGAGTCAGAAGTTGGACATTTTTGGAAGATGCAGCACAGATGGTGAAATTTGGTGCATAACTTTTGGATAAACTTTTCCAACTGAGAAAGGAATTGGAATTAAATGTCCAGGTCTTAGATTTCAATCAGATATATGTCAAATACACTAAGCGGAATCGGCATTACAGATTTGGATGCATTGTGGGTAATATCACGCCGATCTTGGGTGTCCTAAAATCATGAAACACCTAGTTTTCCAATGCGATTTTCTGCTGTTAACACAAAAATGCATTTGCCAGAGTTTCGTGTGCTGTTTGTTTTCATACCTTTGTACATTGATATACCGACAAAAAATATTTGCTTCTAATTGGAAGATTAATGTGGTAAAAGACAGGAAAAATCGCAATGGAGAAGTACGCAACCTCGTCGTGTTGAGGACTCTGGACTCTCCCGTGATCTGACCTGCACATGCGCAGTCAACCGGAAGTCATTAATGCCGATTAGGCTTACTGTTCCAGTCCAAAAGCCTATTTAAGTTTGGGGTCCTAAAAGTCTATGAAATTACATCCAAATAACAGGATAAACCTTTGGAATAAATATCCTCTCCTAATGATGCAAAACAACCAGAGACAAGTTTATACCAACTGTATGTAATGTGTCTTCATTTGTTGTTTTCGTTTTTTTTAATTGATTTTCTTCTCCATACATCTACTTCGGGGGGGATGAGGAAGGAACATTGTCCAGAAAACCACCATCCCACCACTCAGGACAATGCAAGCCACAGATCCCTACTCAAAATCTTCCAAAGAAATATGGTCTACGGGCGATTTTTGGTGGTACATTGGGTTATGATTATTAAGCCAATTGAGATATAAGAAAAGCTTTAAGGGTTTTTACAGATTATAGAAGGTCCATCTCGATTGGTTACTCAGAGGTTATTTCATGTTATATCATGTAATTAGCCAATCAGATGTAATGTAAGAACGGTGGTAAACCTCAGGGGGTTAAAATGAGAAACTGATAAGCTGAATATTCTTTAGAGCCTGTGTAGAGAGTATCCCTGTTATATGACTGAGACCATGGCCCATTGAGAAAGGGCTTACAGGATAGACTGGATGGCACCTACACCAGCTTCTTATGCGAGTTACAAAAATATACTGGCGTGAGCACAAGACCAAAGCACAGATATATGGAATTATCCCTCCAATTATCTCTGTTGCCCAACGCCGAGCAAGATTTGCCGGTCACTGTTATCGTGCGCTTGATCAAGTAGTCTCAGACGTGAAATGTCGGAAGTTACCATGCCAAAACAGGGGTCGTGCCCCCTTTAACTACATTGATGTAATTGCTCGAGACATCCAGCAGGATCCTAGACATCCCCAACCTAATTGACAAACAGGGACATTTGGCGCTACATGGCTGAACAGCATCTCGGCTTGGGCCGTTAGATAGATAGTAGCGGGAAATTTTTGCAGGGGTTTAATTTCGCCAACTGTGCAGTTCATGGAGCTAACCGTCAATTTAAAACCCCAGGAAAAGGTTATTTAACATTGACTTTAATGTTGAAACATGAATGACGCAAATACAAAAACCCACTAAATGTGCAAAAATGGTAAAATCTCAAAAAATTAACCCCGTTGTGAAAAATATTCACGATATTACAGTAACAGTCAATCCACACTAACCCAACTTTTCCTGATTTCCAGGGATTCATATCTTTTTATAGTCAACATGAAGGCTTGATTTTGTGAATTTTTAACATTTGTACCATTTGTTTTTACTTCTGGTGTTAATGTGTGCATTTTATAAACAAAAGATAGAACTTGAAGAATAGATCTCCCGACGTGTCATATTAAAAATAAAGTTTAAAAGTGAAATTTTATAAACGGACAGTAAAATCAGAATTGTGTTTCAGCTGCAATTTTTAAGATTGATTAATGGAACACCATTTGTAGCTATGACCTGTTTTCAAATATTCTAAAAGAGCAGAGTGTAGTCAACACTGTGTTAGCTTAACAGGCTTCGGCACCATTCACAGAGCTCTGCCTCTGAGTCTCTACAAAATTTGATTACTCCCTTTGTTCCAAATTTCCTCTCCAGAGACCAGGAGTGTGAACAGAAAAAAAGGAAGATAGAATTGAACTAGACTATGCGGTCTTGGCTTTCGCGGCTCAGAGATTCAAAGAATAAAGCTATATGGCTGATGCATAAAAAAACTTCAACATTTTAGTGACACACATTACACACACACACACACATTACACATGCCACACGGAGTGCAAAGTGGCCCTGGCAGCTATATTTTTAGGGACACCGTTATTGGAAATCTCTTGTTGCACCTAAGTGCAAAACTTAAGGAAATTTAATCATCAGAAAATCTCCTATGCTGAGTTTATTAAATGGTAATTCATTAATTTTCATGATTTTTTTTCAACCTAAAATAACCCCTCAAGACCTTTGGACCTAAAAATTCTCGAACATCTCATATGACACACTCCTCAAGGATTATTTGCACAATTGTGGTGCTTACTGTTTTGTTGGAAAACAAAAACAACAAAAAACAAGTCTTTTTATTCCACCAAATTGACACTATATGCTTATAGGCTTATGTTATTCCCAAAATTTCTCTGAAAATGGCAGTGATTCCTGGATGCTCAGCTGACAGAACATCAGCCAGATTTCACCCTCAAAATGGCTTTTATCTGGTGGCTGTGATCATCATCGGCAAGAAAAGGTTACCGTATTGTTCCGAATAAACGCCCCGGGGGCGGGGCATATTTTCAAAAGGGAGGGCGGTTATTACAGTCCAAAATGGGAAGTAAAAAAATCCCCCAAAAATTCATCTGACACACGCTTATTTTCGATGATATCAATTAATACAAATGAATGAGCAGGCGACGCTGTTTTTGCACCTACAGAGGTCAAAAGTTCATACAATTAAACTATTACAACTGTTGCAACAACAGACGAATTATGATATTGGTACTGACTGTCCGGCCATTCAATCATGTGATTTAGTAAGTTAACTCATTTTCTTGAATTGTTTATCCAAAAATCCTAGGGGGTGGGGGCGTTTTTAGAGCAGGGGCGTTTATTAGGAACAACACTGTATGTTTTGAATGTCTCTTCACGTTTTAAAGATCAGAAAATGATGATTTACCAAGTACCTTTAACACAGTAAATAGGCAGCGTATTTGGTGGGATGACCGCTTGTAGTTTTGTCAGAATCATCATCGATGAAAACGCTGTAGTAATCTTATGGAATACACTTGCAATGATTTATATGTGTGCATTCAGGTCCATCAGCCAACTGTTTCTTCATTTTAACTTGTCCGACTATTGTTTAGTTTTCCCGGACAATCAGAAGAAAAGCAACTTTTTCGAATGCTAGTTGGTGCATTTTTGTATACAACAACAAAATTGGGGTCACATGTTGTTTTTTGGGGGGAATTATACAATTGTATCACAAATTCAAAAACTTTTCATCAATGATGACCCAATTATGACACGATTACAATACACCAACGAAAATTTGCAGTCACAGTAGGAAGAGAGTTTAAATAACCCACTACAATAAAGTGCATGTATGGAATTGGTGGGACCCAGGCCTGAGGCCGGCGATTCTGCTAAATATTTAGGGTTAACCCTTAATCAATCTTTGGCTGGGGAAAAAATTGCCTGTGATATCCTTAAAAAAGCTTGGCTGCGAGGCTTGGTTTTCTGTACAGACATGCCCATTGTTAAGTGGAGAAACTCGCAAAACATTGAAGGCACTGCGCATTTTATGTCACTATGATTTTCATTCCTCATGGTTATACAGTTCTTCTCCAATATTATAAAAATAAGCTCTCAAAACAATGCATAATAAGGTAAGTTCGGTTTTTTTGAATATGGTTCCTCGCACTCACAATTGGACATAAAGGATGTTGGAGAGCGGAAGGGTTGTTTCATTAAAGACAGCAGCAGCGTGATTCAGATGAATTGCACCATGTTTTTAAAAATGTTCAGGGTACTTGCCCCAGATTATCTTAGCTATTTTACCCGTGCTATATCTGTTCACAACTATTAATACCAGGGGTATCGCCATACAATTTCTGTCCTAGGATCAAAGGACGAGCTTAGCCATACATTTTTCTATTACTTGCAATCCATCATTGGAATTTCCAACCCAATTCCAGTTAAAGAAAAAGTGGTTAATTTGGCTCATTTAAAAAAATGCCGTTAAAAACCTATTTTGGCAAGCTAGGCTAGATGAACATAACCCAATGCATCATAATAGATAGTAGCTTCAAATTATTTTTTATGTTTTTGTTTTGCAATTCATTGTTTTGTAGGTCTACTGTTTGTGAAAAAAAAATTTGCCATGCCTGCCTCTCTGTTGCTGCTTTTTCTGCTTTTAAAGGTCAATGGCCGTCGCTAATGGCCTCGTCCCCAGGGCCCGATTTTGCCGGAGGGTGGTCACGTTTTGGTATCAGAGGGGAGCTACTATTTTTTACTTTTACCCTGTGAAATTTTGGCTCAGGGATGTTGGTTTGGATGTTGTGAGCGGAAATGTCACCCATTTTGCACCGGACCAGTATTAATTATGCACAGTGCTCGTGGGGATTACGAAATCACGTTTTTAGCTCTCGCAACGACGGGTTGGAAATGTCGGGCTGGGACTTTGCAGGAGGTTTTTGGGGTGAAGGACATTCTATCAAGATGAAAACTTTATATACTTAAATAGGGCCTTCCCCTTTAGGGACCCCAATGGATTTTAAGCTTTTTGTAAAAAAGGCTTTTGGGCTATCCTTGGTACTACTGGGTTAATTTCCATTTTTCTCACATTGAAATAGTTCTCTCCGGTACCCACAATCACATTTTATACATTAGATTTTATAATTTTTATTTATACATGTGCAATCTTTTGTATAGGTTATGTGTATTTTTCTTTGTTATCATTTGATTGTATAAGTACTGAATAAAATAAATGAATGAAATGAGGCCTGAACCCCTCTGCTGCTTATGTGTTCAGTTAGCCTTCTTGCTAATTAACCACCAAATGCATAAGGATTCATGATATTCTTTAACTTTTAATTTTAACAAAAAAGGTTCCACAAAGTTTTTGTTTTTAAAAAAAATGAGATTTCCATTTGCCCTAAAGGCAAGTGTTATTCACTACAATTGCTGTCACTTAGTCTACTATTCTACTTTGTGAGTAATTTTGGGTGTGGCCCACATGCTTAAGAGTGGAAGGTAAAAGAATATTTTTGTTTTTTTTTCATTTATTGCTGACAGTGGGACTTGCAAACCTTGCTCGGTTTTAGCTCCTAATTGGTGTAGCCATATCTGCTTATTTTGCACTTGCGTGGTGAACAGTGCATGATAGCGCAATACGTAACAGCAGAATTAATTTGGCATATGGCAAACAGTGACTTCTGGCTGGCAGCTCATGATGGTTTAGCCATATCTTCTTATTTGTGCACTTGCGTGGTCCAGAAAGCGTGCATGTTTAGTAGGCAGAACATATTCAACATATACAGACAGTGACTTGCCATTTTTGCTCATGCATGAGGTTTAGTCAGCTCTGCTTTTTGTTTGCACTTGCGCGGTGCAACAGAAAACAGTGTGTGCTCATGCATCCACACCCCCCCCCCTTGGTTTACATTTGGTCGTGAAAGTTAACTTATAATATGCCTTAATTGGCACAACTTTGACAAAGTTAACAGAAACAGAACCAACACCAATGCGCAACAGCAGAACGTAATCAACATATGCCGACAGTGACTTGGTATTCTGGCTTATGATTGGTTAGGCCAATCTTCTTATTTTTGCACTTGCGTAGTGTCACTGGAAACAGTGCATATTAGTACTACATGTATACTGCACAGAGGCACAACGTAATCTACATATGCCGGCAGTGACTCAGCATGCTATGATTGGTTTGAGGGCCATCACTTGTTTGTAAGGTGTACTTGCGTGGTGCCAATACGCAATAGCAGAACATAATACACATATACTGACCATGGCTGGGTGTTCTGGCTCATGATTGGTTGAGCTCTCTCTTTTTCGTGCACTTGCATGGTACAACAGAAACTGTGTGCAATAGTGCCAATGCGCAACACACTCTGTATACTGACAGTGCCTCAGTAGTCTGCGTTCAAGATTGGCTAGCCCTATTGTTAGCATATGACATGTGATAGCAAGAATGCTCATGATTGGTTTTTGTTAAACTGTATCTGGTTCATAGTGGGCAGCTGAAATGCACTTAAGTCGTGCCAGTCATGTAAGTGCTACGATGCAATCATATCAAAGCAAGGGTATTAAGCAATAAGAAAATAGGAAATATATAATTAACTGAGGCAATGGGTAATAAAGTAATTAAAGTGAACTGAAGTTTTGCACTATTTTAAGTATTAAGTGAAACATCAAGGTGCAACAAGGTTTACATATCAGGTGTCCCTACAAAAATTTAAAGCGGATTTTGCTGATTTTTTTTTTTATTTTCTTCTGAAGCAAAATCACTGATCGTGCCTTTAATTTTACGAGCTCAATTATAGCTATAAGGCCGAAGCTGTGGGAAAATATTGTTTCAAAGCTCTGTCATCCACGACAGGAAATAAAAGCAGCATCCATATAGGGGCCCGATTAACGACGGGATGCAAGTTCAAAACAATAGATTTTGCGTATATTCTTTGCTTTTTTCTACTGTATTTGTGCGCTCGAATCTATTAATATATTCTCAGTAGACATTCTACAACCAAACACAAGTGCAATTTAGGAAATTGGTGACTACATGTGTGTATAACGGACAACTTAAACTCTGTTTACTCAAAGTTCCTGGTCACTGTGAGGCGACCAGGAATGGTTTCAGTAAATGTTAAATGACACCTTTTGACTAAATCTTAATAGACCTTTTCAAACAAAAGTTACAAATATGATGACCCCTTGATTAGCGTCTTACAGGTTATCACACGAAAACTGTATGGACAGCAGCACTACGGTTATTTCACCTTTAAGTATGCGCGACACTTGCAAGTGCTGTGAATGAGCGCGTCTATAAGGACGCTCGCATTCATCCTGTTTTGCTCAGAACGTTTCCAGATAGTTTATTTGTAAAGATCTATAGAGAACCCCTGCTGTCTTATATGTTCAGTAGTCTGTTTCTAATTATTAACAGGACAATATCCAGCAATTTGAAAAATCAGGAGAAACTGGAAAAATATCATCAAAAATCAGATTTTTACATGCCTGGAACTAGTATAGGTATCTAACACACCCTGCAAGTGATTGCGATCAAAATGCCAGCCTAATAAGGACAAAATCGGATATTTTTAGTCATTATTGTCTGTACGGACACTTGCTACTACTTCAAATACATGTTGTAGTAAGATTCCTATGGACACTATACAACACTCATTTGAATGGAGATTCGTATCTTGAATACGCTGTTTGTTTTTGATGCAATTTTCCAGTTAGAAAAAATTACTTATGCAATCTATAGATTGATTCTTCCACTTTTAAGGTATTGTAGCATTATTCAAATATCTTGACTATTTGGGTGAATCACTGATAGGTTCTTTACAAATGCATAAGGATCAATGATATTTTGTAACTTTGAATTTTTAGCCAAAATAAGTTTATACAAAGTTTTTTTGTTTTGCAAAAGAGGCGAGATTTCCTAATATCCTAGAGGCAATAGTATTATCTGCAAGTTGTTAGGCTTGGTCTATATTCACTTTGTGAGTAATTTTGGGTGTGGCCCACATGCTTAAGAGTGGTAATGTAAAAGAGTATAATTATGCTGACAGTGACTTGCAAGTTTTAGCTTTTAGCTCCTTATTTGGTGTAGTCATATCTGCTTATTTTTGCACTTGCGTGGTGAACAGTGCATGAGAGGGACAAGATGTAACAGCAGAATGTAATATGCAAATAGTGACTTACAATTCTGGCTGGCAGCTCATGATTGGTTTAGCCATGTCTTCTTATTTTCTTCTATTTATGCACTTGCATGTTACAAGACACAGTGTATATTTAGTACAAATGTGGAATGTATTCAAGGCAGAACGTATTCAACATATACAGACAGTGACTTGGCATTTTTGCTCATGATTGGTTTAGTCATATCTGATGCTCTGTTTGCACTTGCGCGGTGCAACAGGAGACAGTGCATGCTCATGCATCGTCACAACACCTAAGCCCCTTGCAATTTTTTTTTTTTCCATTGGTCTTAACTTATAATATGCATTAATTGGCATAACTTCGACAAAGTTAACAGAAAACCAGAACCAACAGCCAATTGCAATGCGGCAACGGCAACGTAATCAACATATGCCTACAGTGACTTGGTTTCTGCATCAATTACTTGGTTAGGGTTGCCAATCTGTTTATTTTGCACATGGGTTGTGTCATGGAAACAGTGCATATTATTACTACTGCCCAGAGGCACAATGTAATCTACATATGCCAGCAGTGACTGGTATTCTGGCTCATGATTGGTTAGGCCAATCTGTTTATTTTTGCACTTGCGTGGTGTCACTGGAAACAGTGCATATTAGTACTACTCCCAGAGGCACAATGTAATCTACATATGCCAGCAGTGACTGGTATTCTGGCTCATGATTGGTTTAGTCATATCTGATGCTCTGTTTGCACTTGCGCGGTGCAACAGGAGACAGTGCATGCTCATGCATCGTCACACCCTTGCATTTCATTGGTCTTAACTTATAATATGCATTAATTGGCATAACTTCGACAAAGTTAACAGAACCAGAACCCCAACACCATGCAATGCGCAACAGCAGAATCTAATTTACATATGCCGACCGTGACTGGGTGTTCTGGCTCGTGATTGGTTGAGCTATATCTTTTTTTTGTGCATTTGCGTGGTGCACCAGAAACTGTGTGCAATAGTGCCAATGCGCAACAGCAGAATCTAATTTACATATGCCGACCGTGACTGGGTGTTCTGGCTCGTGATTGGTTGAGCTATATCTTTTTTTTGTGCATTTGCGTGGTGCACCAGAAACTGTGTGCAATAGTGCCAATGCGCAACAGCAGAATCTAATTTACATATGCCGACCGTGACTGGGTGTTCTGGCTCGTGATTGGTTGAGCTATATCTTTTTTTTGTGCATTTGCGTGGTGCACCAGAAACTGTGTGCAATAGTGCCAATGCGCAACACACTCAGACAGTGACTCAGTATTCTGGTTCAAGATTGGTTTAGCCCTATTTGCTTATCGCTGACATGTGATAGCAAGAATGCTCATGATTGGTTAGGCCAATTTTTCTATTTCTTTTTTTTTTACACTTGCGTGGTGCCAATGCGCAACCCACTCCAGACAGTGACTCAGTATTCTGGTTCAAGATTGGTTTAGCCCTATTTGCTTATCGCTGACATGTGATAGCAAGAATGCTCAGGATGTAGATGTATTGGTTCTTCAATACATGTGGTAGCACGAATGCAAATGAAGTCGTGCACGTGATGTGAGTGAATTGCTATTAATAAATACGATGTAATCAAAGCAAGAGTATTAAAGCAATTAAGAAAATAAAATGTATAACTGAAGTGAGACAATGAGACAATATGGGTGATAAGTAATAAGTGAGGAAGATCATGGCTCGGCACTATGAATCATGCAATCAGTGGTGTCCAATAAAATTGTGATTAGTTAAACACTACCCCAATTGATGAGTGCCGAAGATGTACTCTAAAACACTAACTATCCCATACGGGGACATTCAGAGATTTGGTGTTACAGCAAGGCAGGCATTTTTGCACGTACTTATTGCTCACAGTCCAATTAATAACAAATAACTCAAAGGAATAAACCAAATATATTTTATTTTTTAATCACCAAAAACATCTGATAACAAATTTTGACTTAAATCAATCCAGCCAATCAGATAGTAGAAGCAAAAACATGTACTAATTGGTCCATTGGACAGTTGTGGTCAACCACATTTGGAAACGTTTCGGTTTATTAATCAAAAGAAAAATGCCTCTCTTAGTATCACAACTTTTGGCTGGAGAAAAAATGAGGAGGTTGTCAGTTGGGTCAACCACCTTTTAATAGTCAAGAATATTAAGGTTCAATATTTACTAAAAAAAAATTCATATAAAATTGTCTAAAATTTGATAAACGGGGCCCTTACTTGTGCATAGGAATGCATAAGGAGAGTACATTACACATATTAACGTTTACCTGATAAGCATCTCTTGTGAACCCTCCTCTCTTACAAAATCCACAGAAGCTCATACTACGGTAGAAATATTGCCCAGTGCCCACGTATGACTTGAATATTCAATTCAGATGTTCCACATATTGTTCACAAACAGTAATAAACACCGAGTGTATAGTAAGTGCTTGCCTTTGATTTGAATATAGTGGTTTTGTGCTGTACATGTAAAAACGAGCTCAAGCTAGGTGAACCTTGAACCCTGACCCTGTTGACCTTAAAAATTCTACCAATTATGTTTTGGAATTTTTTTAAAAAATTTTGACCGAGCTACAGAGCTAATGAGTTGAGGATATACTTTGTTTATCATGTTTTATGAATTAGATATAATATTTAAGATGAAAGGTCAAGTTCAATAATAGGCTAAAAATGAAAAAAATAAAAAACTTAATATTTAAATATAATTTGCCATGCCCCAAAAAAAAGCAGAAACATTCATCATCAGATATTTTAATGAATTGGTTAAAATTATATTACACACTTAACTTGTTTAGAATGCAGAGCACTACTCTTATACCAAACTTCTCTATAATAAATCTGAGAGAATCTCTCTGAGTGAAGCTTCAACCAATCAATGCTAGCAAAGGTTGTACTCCCTCGCCATGGAAACGGTGGAATGAGAGCATTATCAAGTGTCTGAAAATAGTAGTACCATCTGCTGCAAGATTGGGTTTCTTGTGGACCATCCCAGTAGGAGTCTGTGAGATAGATTTTTCTCACACAGTTATTCCTCAAACCTACACCCCTTTCCCCTTACACTTAACTTATTTTGGTTATGACTTGTGTCTTATTTTTAATATTAATGTTTTTATTATTGTGTCATTTTAGATGTTGTGACAGTACTACTTGTGATTTGGTATTAGGCGATTCTGGTAAATATGCTATATCCCAAAGCTAGGGAAGGTGTAAGAGGATGCTAATACATCCTCAAATTCATCAAAGGTCCAATTGCCCAGTAAACATGCACAATCCCCCTGGCAAGATGCAGTCTGGAACATGACCTCAGATGACCTTTGACCTTGGTCATGACCTTTGACATCACCCACACATGAAGGAACCCATATTGCATCTTAATCACAAAGGTCTGTGCTTGTAATCGCCAGCTTAAATTTCGAAGATATGTGAAAACAAAACCTAACCAAACTGGAAACACCCACACATTCACAATAGGACATGCACGCTATCACATATTCCCTATCTTTCGCAACCGGGGGAAAAATGTACTAAAACAGGTCAATTTAAAGAAAAATACACCAAAGATATCACTTTTCCTTGTACCAATGCATGTCCCCATTTTCCCCCAGTTCCATAGGATAAGTCATTTTAAGAAAATCACCCTCTAGAACCACTGCATGCACAGGATACCCATTTTATATAAAACCTCTGAAATGATTTTATGCAAATTAGCACCTTTATGTGTAAAACCAATTATTCTGCAACAATCCTACTATGGTGTATATTTATTTAGCATCCCTTAATTCACACTATGATATGGTGTTTTTCTGTGTAAATACTGGTTTGTTCTTCTAGGTTTATTCATCATTTGAGAGCAAACCAAAGGAAATTTACATCTTCTTGATAAGCTTGTGACACATTAAGCTTTTAGATACAAGTTGGACTAGCTACAGCTGCCACACAAGTGCTCTGTAATTCAGCACTACTCACACTTTTATGTCAAGGCATAATTTGTAGGACAAATATGTGGCAAAACAGTCAAATAATAAGAAAAAGCATAGAGTGTTCGAGAAGAAGTGTAGATAAAGGTGGTTATTGGAATACGCCACATGGGAAATCTTATGGGATATAATAGGGAACGGTGGTGTTGTCATTATTATAATTGGTTATATAACTATAAATAGACCACCTTTCAATTTAAAAGATGTCGGTGTTGTGATGGTTTCCACGCGGTGCGTGACGATAAAATTCAGAAAGAAAATACACTTACAGCAACATATTGCTACAGGGACAAGTATGGGCCTTTAGACATATAGTTCAATCTATCACTATCAGCATTATGATACTAACTCTGTATAGGACTAGTTCTGGTGACCTGAACAATTTGACAGCCACAAAAATGACCTAAGTGACCTTTAAGACATGTGACATACTATGGCGACACCCTATGCACATGAAAAAGTAAGTAAGTAATTGTGCAATCAAGTCCATGGACGCCCATTGGGCAAGCAACCAGAGCACAAGTAGGTCAAGGGGGGGATAGCGGGGGGGGGGAGGGGCCACCCACAACTACCTATGTTATGGTTGTGTATCAAAAGATAGATATTATTTTAACAGCATAAACCATTTATCACACACACCACTCTCTTTTTTTTCACATCTACTTTATATAATGATAAAACTGAATTATGAAAAATCTGTATCTGTTTTAGTTGAAATTTTTTCTGGCGTACACAATTTCGTGAAAATATACAGATACAAAAATTTTATGATGAAGCCTTGCCGTCACACAATGGCAATCGCCATTAGCTGGCTGAGGCCACAAGAACCCAAGTTAAAGGGATTAGCAGCGATTTGCTAATCCAAAACATCGAAAAAATCATCAAAATTCATATTTTTATATTTTTGTTACTGGCATGGATATGTGAACATAACCTGCAAGTGGTTGGCTTGAAATCCGTGTATTAAAGACAAGGCAGTACTTTTTATCTGATTCTGTAATTTCTATACGTGCGTATCAAAATTCCAAGTTTAGATCAAAAAAGCCTTTCACGGTGAATATCACAGATTTTCAGCGTGATATTGTGCACCATTATCTATATAGCTTGACCTCAAACACAAACATTATTGATCTTTGTTCTGTACTGGTTCAAACCACAATCAGCTGTTTAGTGCAGATTTTGAGACGCCGTCGCTATATGTCTATTTGCGGGAGACGGTATAAAAATGTCCTCAAATTCTTCATTTTTTTGCAATATTTGGCGGTTTATTTCTACATTAAAGCAGTTATATGGAATTGTACACACCTATCCCTGATTTATAAGTTAAAAACATGCATTTCCACATTTTTTCAATTCTCTCTCGCATTATCGCTGCTAATCCCTTTAACCAATCAGATCACACCATACGGAAATTCGCCCATTCCTACCACACAAAGAACATGGCCGTCAACACTGATGCACGCGTGGACGGCATGTATTGATACCGCAGTACTGCAGGGCAGCGGGGCCGGGGTTTGTTTACAACATTTTTCGATCAAATTTTTCCAACTTGGAAGATTGTGGGATATATAAATCAGAGGAAAAATTTGAGATATCCTGACACGAATACACAACAAGTTTTTGTTTTGGAAAATAAAACAATGTCAGCGTGTCTTAAAATGAACCAATGAATGCACCTTGTTTCAGTCTTCCACAATATACCACGTAAAGTGGTAGGATTACCTGCACATATTTGTCCATATTTGTTAGCGTTCTTGTGAGTTATTTCCTTTGGAAACCTGTAAAATCTAAAATTATGACTTTCATTTGTATGATTTTAGCTGGCAGCAAACCAATTCACCATTTTTCATCGATAATACCTGCAAAAATCAACCAGTGATTTTGTTCGTTACCGTAACCCGTTCAGTTGTATTGGCCGGATCAGTTGCTACGCAGTCGGCATGATCCAGTGCTAAGGAAGTCGGCGTGACCTGTGTCACTGATGCATAACACTTAGCTGGCGAATTATATGCTACTATATGCTCCTTAAAACAATTCATAAGCATTCTCTGTATGAACTCAATATAAGCTTACAGAGACCTTGATTTTTAAAAAAATCTCATATTAAAAAATGATGTAAAAAAAACAAAACAGGAATAGTGGTCCCAAATAGCTTGTCCAATTACGTGGTCAAAGAATAAATGTACAGCAATATAATGACCTGAAGTGACCCCTGAATGACCTTTGACCTCTGATCTGTTATCCCACATAAGACCCCTTGTCTCAATGTATAATCATACAAAGATCCATCACTGCACTAAAAGCTAGTACAGTAAAAGTGTCAACCAAAAGGTGTATGCTAAAATGTTTGAAACAGACAGACAGACAAACGCATGAATCATGCTGACATAAGGTCTTTCTGATTGCATCGGATGAACTAAAAAGTTAAACATGCTCTCACCCTAGGTGATGACAGCAGTATGAAAAGGCCAAAAAAGAAAAGACTTGTCTCGGCTTCCTGTAGCTCAAATCCCTAAGCACTATGGTTTTTTTAAGTCAAAAAGTTATGCACTATGAGGAAATTGTTTTTATTGCATCTTTAGACAACTTATTTTGGGCTGCTTTGTGGCAAAACATCCTCTGAATAATAATGAGCATACACGTTTGCATTTGTGTGTTGGGAAAGGTCTCCATGTGTGGGGTCCCATGACCTCAACAAGGTGCCATTTCCAAATCATAGTGCATTAGGGATTGGTTAAAACATCCTATGAATATTAATAAGCATAGAAGTCAGGGTTTTGGTGTGTTGAAAATACACTCTGTGTGTGGTCACATGACCTCAACAAGGTGCAATTTCCAAATCATAGAGCATTAGGGATTGGTGTAAACATCCTCTGAATATTAATGAGCATACAAGTCTGGGTTTTTGCACGTTGGGAATAGGCTCTATAGGAGATCACATGACCTCAACAAGGTGCGAGTTCCAAGTCATGGTGCATTGTGGGATTACTCACCTGAGTTGTTGTTCTCTTTTGATTTCCTCTGATGTCAGATTGTAGAACTCGTCTGGTAGTTGAAATCTTGCTGCATTTGGAGATGGTTTGAAGACTCTCATATCCCTGTCCAGTATTGGTTTTATAGGTTCGGAAGATGTGAGGACATCCTTGGATAGTTTGAGTTTGTCAAATTCTGCACACATCTCCTCACTTAATACAAAGAAATCTTCAGTAGCATCTAAGTACACACAAACAAAACCATAAACATTAACGTTCAATCCTTCCAGTTCAATTATAAAGGTTATACACCACTAACCTGGCTGCCGTAAGGATCAAAATTCTTGGGTGGACTACTTTCTTGCATGGCATCTGGAAAAAGTGCTTTAAAATGTCTGAAAATGCACTAGTTATATTAAGAAAGTGATGAAATTTCATGATTGACATGGTAGACTGGTATGTTTTCTAAAACTAAGCGGCATTTGGACAGTGAATTTGATTAAATTTACTCCGCGGTCATCAATTTCACATCGATTTGCAAATTACTAGCTTTGGCGACTATAGAGAATCTTGGGTTGCCGGTCTGACATCGGGCAAGTTTGGTGATTCGTAACTAAAAATTTTTCCTTTTTTTTTTTTTTTTTTTTACCTGAGTTGTTGTTCTCTTTTGATTTCCTCTGATGTCAGATTGTAGAACTCGTCTGGTAGTTGAAATCTTGCTGCATTTGGAGATGGTTTGAAGACTCTCATATCCCTGTCCAGTATTGGTTTTATAGGTTCGGAAGATGTGAGGGACATCGTTGGATTAGTGAGTTTGTCAAATTGCAACATCTCCTCACCTTAAAACAAAGAAATCTTCAGTAGCATCAAGTACACCACAAACAACAACTCATAAGAAACATAAACCTTTTCAATCCTTCCAGTTAATTATTAAAAATGGCAAAATTAAACGGGAAAATCGCATTTCTCAAAAGAACTGTGAGTGTCATGTAAGGACCCTTCAAATCCCCACAGGAAAAGATATTGTATTGATCGAAGAAAGGACTTCTTAAAAAAAAAACATGTGGTCTGCCCCTCATCGCAATCAGAAAATGTTTAACATTTGCCCACAGTACCATGTCAGAATTTGTGGACCATTTTCTACTCGTGTGGTAGCCTATATGGCAGATAATCTGTGTCTACCGCGGCCGGCAGCTACTGCACGACACACGGGGAAAGTTGCGACGGCAGTAGTAGTAGCTGCAAGATAGGGCTTTCAAAGTAACAGTTATTATGTATTTACAGTGGTTGTGTCTAATCTACAGTACCTACCCGATGGCTACCCTGTAGGTGCCCAATTAGGTGGAGAGAAGGTGGAATTAGGGTGTAGACCGTACCGGAAGTAGACATGCAGATACCACGTTTTAAGATACCTGCGGTAACTAGGGGGGGGGAAAACGGGGGGCCCCCCCCTTTTTCATTTGATAGCGGATGAAATTAGGGCGTATCGACTTGGTCTCTGCCTAGCATTTTTTTTTTATTGTGTTTTAGGAAAAGCATTACGAAATTCAAATTGGAAATCCAAACCCTATTAATTATACTCACCCAAATTGTGAGATTGTTCTATTTATACATGTATTACTTACGAATGATCCAAAACTAGTGCATTTTGTGCTCAAAAAAGGCCATCAGACACCCACTACTGCCACATTAAAAATTTGGTGCGCCCCCCACGCCTCAGCAGCGGTCACACGCTAGATCGGTACGCCCAACCATATGACTTCACTGGCGACAGAAGCCTTTGCTCATTTTGTACTTCCCCCAGGCTACACTTGCGGGAAGGGCCTGGATGAGGGTTACTAATAGTTGGATCATTCGTAAGTATAAATATATAAAATCGAACCAATTCACAATTTTGGTGAGATATTTATTTAAAAGTGATGCATCTTATACATTACGAAATGACCCAACTAGTGCATGACGGCCACAGGTCACTCAGGTGGAGGAAGTGGAGCCCGGTGAAGTGTCAGTAGTAGCGGGGTTTCTCGCAGATGTGTCTTTTAATGGAAGCTGAAATAATTTTGCCCCATAGCATAGCCATATAAATAAAATACAATGTAGTATATCATAACACACATCAAATATCGGTACAGATATGTTATACCGGCAATCCTCAACTTATGCGATATTATAATGATGCATGGCATCCCTAATCTTCTCTGACGCCCACGGCTGAAAAAAAAATTTTTTCCCGGCAAGGAAGTCAAAATTTCGCGCGACTGATACGGCTGTTTTGCAGCCATCGCGGAGTGTTCGCGGCGGCAACAGGGGGGGGTCTGAGGGGGATCTCCCCCTCAGAAGTGAAGCTTTTTGAAAAATTCGAGTTTGCAATTGAAGCTATTTGGTGCGGCATTTAACACTTTTTAAAAGCGATATGGAAGCTCCGAATGTTATAGATTGTTGCCCAAATCGGACCCTTTAATTTACACATCCAAGGCAAAATACAAAGTGCGAAGCTAAGATTCCTTACACAATATATCAAGTTCGGACGGTTGCTGATTTGAATTTGTTGTGTTTGCTGATGTGTTTTCAAGCCGTCCCATGTTGATTTTCACACGAGAGTGATGGAAGACGAGTGTGTGATGTAAGACAGCACATCACATTTTGCTATGCAGTGAGTCATATCTTGTAGATCAGCCACGTGGGGAATCAGTTTATTTTTTACTCCTTGATTAAATTTTTATATTAAAATTTCAAGATTCAATCAAAATATGTATGTAATCTTACCAAGACACTATTGTTAAATTCATTTCGCATTTAAAATTATTTCCAAAAATTTCTACATAAATACACCGATCGACGGTTGATACTGGAGCTGATATAAAGTGATACACCCAGTGCGGTGGGGGGGGGGGGGGGTTGTGTGGGTGTGGTGTTCTGGGCGGGGGGGGGCGGGGGGGTCGATGACCATGATAGACCTGTGTACAGAGAGGGTCGGCTTTCTTGCTCTAGATTTTGTGGTGAGTTTTTATCACGAGACGTAGCTATTTTCGTCTACGATTTATACAAGAAATAAAACACTGGTACTCAAGACTCATTTTCCTACTTTTATTATTCAATTAATGGTTATTTTATCTTGTTTCCTTGATTATTTTACTATGTTTTCCTTGTTTATATCACAATTTGTTCGTTGTTTTTTTTATTTTTCTTCTTTTTTTTGCCGTACACTAAAAGTTCCGCGAGTCGGCAGGATTTTCCCGCATGAGCTTCCCGTCATGGGTGTTTCCGCCGTGGCCTGCTGCTTTGCTGACAGGATGTTTTGCCACGGTTTGGTTACTAGTAAGGACGTCTTCCTCTCTATATTTGAAATCAAGTCGGAGGTCCTCCATCCTGCCGCTTCCATAATATCAGAAATGTTCACTCCTAAGGGAAAAGCCCAAGATGTTGCCTGACCTCTTATCTCATGAGCATGTTGGGTTAAGGGCGATGTTACTGGTCCAGTGACGCAGGCTTCACTTTTAAAGCCATTCCAAGCTGAGGGAAGGGACCCAGCGAGATAATGTTGTGTTTGGTGGCAGGTTTGGTCAGGTTTTATTTAGTCTAAAGAGGTGGTCAGAATTGAAGGAATCCATAGATTCCTCAAAAGTCAGTGCGGTGTAATAATGTCAGAGAGTTCTGACTGGACAACAGCGTTTATCCTCAGGATCACCAGTAACACGGGGTAGTTCTGCTACTTATTGGTTGAGGTGCATAATGAGTGTCGTGTTTTAGCCATGAAACCAGCACGAGGAAGTAGCGTAACATTGTGAGAGTCGAGAATCCATATCCTTTGTCGTTAGATAACGCATGAATTTCGGCACACCTTCTGGTAGAAGCGGCGATAAGGAGGAATCTGTCGTTTCTTGTCAAGTCAAGGAGAGTGCCTTTGTCCAAAGGTTCAACCGGATCGCCAGTACGTATTGGAGGATAATGGAAGATCCCAAGAAAGAGTGAGTTTCCGAATAGCTGGACGTTTATTTAACATACCTTTAATGAGCTCCGAGAGAACCTTATCGTCTCTTAATCACGGTCCGGGCTATCAGAAGTAGCAATGGAAGACAGGTAGTGCTTTTTTTTAAAGTCGAAGGCTGGAGATTTCTTGAAAAAGAGAAGTCAGGAAGTTAGCCACGTTGTCCTACAGAGGCAGTAGCGGATCAATCATGGTGTTTCTTGCACCAGACATTGGAATCGTCGAAGTGCTATTGTAAGATAATGGAGTAGACTTCCTCGTGACTCCCGCCGCCCAGGGAGGAAGCTTATTCTGAAAGCCCTTGGTTTGAAGGCGAGCTTGAGAGAGGCCACACAGTCAAGTGTAGAGACTTTAGTCTTGGAGCGACCACTCTTTTTTTCTTCAGTCCACCAATAGATTTTCCTTAAAGGAATCAGTCTTGGATGGTCTTCCAGCATGCTGACAAGCCTCAAAAACCAAACCTGACATGGCCAAAAATGGGGGACTAAAAGCAGCATTCTTGCAGACCTTGATTGCTGAAAAACTTCCCGTCAGTATTTGCCAGAATTGTTATCGGTGGAAAGGCAAATGCAATCAGGTTCTCCAAACTTATTGTAAAGCAGTCTATCATCCAGGCTTTCTATCCGTTTGCCAGCCACGTGCAGTACGTTGGGAGTTGGTGATTTGTTGTGTTCGCAAACAGATCTACAGGGCCTGTAAGTTTTTGAAAAATCCATCGGGCATAGCGGCTGTGAGATTGCACTCCCAAGTTGTTTCCGAGTAAGCTATCATCTTGGCTGATTTCCCCCTGTAAAGACTGTCTGCGATACATTTTATGACTCCGTGGGGATAGTTCCGCCTTGAGGGTATATTGAGTGCTACTGGGCACCAAGAGATTGGAGGCGGATGGGTGTAGTGGCCACCATGAGGATACTATTTGTCCCTTCTTGGTGAATTATGTAGGCAACACCAGGGAATTGTCTGATAGATTTTCCCTTGACTTCCCAAGAATCATTCGTTTGAACCGCTTAGAGCGTGGTAGATGCTAGCAACCGCTAGAAAAATTTATATGGAGCTTCCTATCATCTTGGACCATACTCCCTTTATTTGTGGGAGCTCATGTATGCTCCCCATCCTGTCTTCGACGCATATGTTGTTATAACTAACTTTTGAGGAACCTCCTGGAACTTTTTCCCACAAAGATACTTCGTGTTGATTAACCATAGTAGGTGCCTTTGCAATCCTTTGGCTTAACGGTACTTGACGGTTAAGATCGTGACGGTAGTCTTTGTAGTAACTCTGGAGATGTAGCTGGAGAAGCCTCATCCTCAATCTGAAGAAGGTAGAAGGTCTACCAAACTTGCCCATCATCCCGAAGCAGCGGAGCCATAGACGAGCCGGAGAAAATCCTCTTAAGAATGAGCAGGATACAATCCCTCCAATCTTGAAATCCTCTTTGTCTGAAAACGCTTTGCTGTTTTTAAGTCCAAAATGCTCCTAGGAACTCCGGTTTTTGGCTTGGAATAAGACTTGATTTCTTAGGTTTATCCTAAAGCCCAGCTCTTTCCCAGTATGTCATAACCACAGTTAAAATGGCTTTAACAGACTTGATTTGCTTGGGGCTGCAATCAACCAAGCGTCGAGATAGACGAATATTTTAATGCATCTCCTTCTCAGATGTTCTGCCACTGTCTTCTAGTCTTGTTAAAGGTTAAGGGGAGCCCCACTTTGAAAGACCGAATGGCACGAACTGGATTGATAAATGGTTGTCGAATCTGAAGGAAGCCATTTTTGATAGGAAACCACTGGACCATGGAGGTACGGCGTCGTTTAATTCCAATGTCGCGCCGAACCAGCCTTTCTTCAACTCTTTGATGGACCGCTGAAGGGTTTCCATTCTGAAAAGTCTTGGTCGAATAAATCCGTTCAGAGGGCGTAGATTTATGATAGGTCTGAGGTCTTCTTTTTCTCGGAGCCAGGAAGAAAAGCGAATAGAAGCCTTCCATAACTCTTTCTTAGTGGAAAAAATTGCCTTTTCTTAGCAATGCTTTCACTTTCCTTCTTTAATATCATAGCTTTTAAAGTCTATTGGCATAGGCGTATTGCAGAATGTGACTTTATGGGCGGAAGATCGGTAAACTCCAAAATGGGTAACCTTCTGAAATAGTCGGTAGAATCCATTGATCCGAGGTTAACGATCGCCACGCCGGGAGGAAAAACTTCAGACTCCCCCCCACTGGCGTCAAACGGTAGGGTAGAGTTCAATTGGGACTTCATCTCCTACTCGCCCCACGTCTGGCGCCTCTACGTCTGGAGTAGGAGAATAGCTTCTGAACTGTCTAGAGCCTCTAGAGTTGGACTTGCCTTTTTTTTTTTATCTTTAAGTATATTCCGGACTGCCGAAAGGAACCTTCATTCCCTCTATTGGCAGGACCATAGCTGGAGGCGGAGGACCTTCTGCGGAAGCCATAATCATAAGGTCTGTAACTATAAGGTCTATATTGGAGGAGCTCTGGGACTTGTTACATTAGACCTATTGGCAGCTTTATCTGCAGCCTTTACACGTTCTTCTTCATGCGAAGCTAAGCTAGACCACTGTCCTCCAAAGAGATTCTTCCTCTGGGAGCGCTAAGGCGAACGTGTTTGGGCTGTAAAATTCAAAGCGTTCAACAGCCTTCTTCTTTTAGAGCCATAACTGAGTAAGCAATCCTTCGTGAAAAGCTCTGGCAGAACGTGATGAAATCTCTCATAGTATAAAGGCATCTCTCAATGGTTTCACTAGACAGCTCTACCTTAGGCTCCAATAACCCGTTCTAAGGTGGCTAAGAGACAACAATGCTACATTTGAAAGTTATCATACAAGAACGAGCGATCTGTTCCAATGGCGGAGATCAGCGCTTTGCCCTTCCAGGAATCAACTATATGGACGGTTCCTTATGTTTCTTAGAAGGAATTGCTTTCAAACACAACTTGGAGGGCATTGGTCTTGGCTTGCATTAAAGTTTCGCATAGATTTCATTTTATCCAGCAAGGTCTAGGAACCAACGGTTACCAGAGAAGAATCTCTTTATCTACGCTTGTAGGGAATAGACTCAGGAATCCATCTGAGAAGGGGAGTCTTCTTCTGATAAATTCAGTGCACTCGAAATAGACTTCTGAACTTATCAATCAGTCTGTCTTAAGTCTGTCGTAACAGGAACTAGGCTTCACTACCTGTTTCCTATAATGCTTAGCGGCCAAACCAAGGTCCGAAGTTGTTAGAATCTTGAGGAGTAGAAGAATCACTATTTTAAGCCACAATGAACAAAAACAGCTGCCAAAAAAGGTGCAGAAACATCTGGAGATAGGTAACATAGGTCTTCAAAGTCTTCGTCATAAGTGAGTCAATCATCGAATAAGGGGAGCTCAAAAATTTGGGAAATTTCTATAACTTCGTATCCTCAAACAGATCAGAATCCTTGCTCAAAACTTCACTAGTGCGCTCTTGACTTGAAGTACCTGCACTAGAATGTGCAACGCATGGAGTAGCATCAGCCGAAATGGTGAGTAGTGTCGGTGGCTTGAACTCGAAGAGAAACACTGGTAGGAGCAGGCATCAGGTTAGGCTCAGTTTGTGATGAATCCACTTTTGTTTGTCACAAGAGGATAAGCCTCTATCCAAGTATAGATCTAGCACCTTCGGGATCAGTACTTCATGTTGCCGAGGACTTTCTTTATCATCAGGAAACAGATATTCTTATACTCCAGACTTGAGTAAATAAACATTATTCATTCGGCTGTGATATAGGGAGTTTATCAGAGGACATCAATCAACTAGATCTTTTCTTGGAAGATCTACTATAAGCGGCAATTTCACTTTCACCAGAGGAACGAGTCGGTCTAGAATCAGTTTGCTGAGGAGAAGCCACTCTCTTTTTTCACGATAATCAGTCTTGGATTAATGGACATATGAGAGATTTTCACTATGTCTTGAACCTGAAGAATCTTTCCGGTCATGGGACTTGGACCGAAGACGTGGAGAAGTACCTGAAAGAGAGCCTCTAGAGCTTCGGAAGACATGGCTAGAAGAGTCATAATGCTTTCTCTTACTACTTGCATGAGGACTTCTAGACGGAGAGGAGAAGGTATTCTTAGCACCAGAGCTCCCTATCTGGAGAATGACGGCTGCGATGGCTGTAATGTCCCTCAGAAGAAATTCTTTACGTCCAAATATTCATAAATGCTTTACATTCTCTCTCAGAAGATCGTCGTCTACGGTGACTATCACTGGATGGCTTGCGTATGGGACAGCGATCTCTGGAAGGCGAGCGACGTCTACAGGAAGTAGAAGAATGATCCTGATCTTTTCTGGTATCAGATGAGAGAATCGATGAAGGAGAACCCTTTCTGGAAGTATGGCGGCGGCTGGTCGATTGGGTAGAGTGGTAAGCCGACGGAGAAAACAGCTGAAGCTAGAACGGAGACCCGACGGTTGAATAGACGGAGGAACGGATGAAAAAGTATTCTTGTCTGGGGAACAACGGCGGACGGCACGAAGAATTGTCTAAGATGAACGGACTGGAGAACCGGAAATCAACAGGCGACTTGGAAAGTATGTGGAGTAGAAAACTATTCTTTACTCGTTGTCACCTCTACATCAACAACTTTAACTTTCTCGGAGCTCGGGGAGGAATAAGGTCAGGAACCCTCGTTGAAAAGAATAATAACTCCGTCAATTAAAGTCGCATGTTCTTTTGAAATAAGTCTCATGACTTGTCGGTACATCATCGGTAACAGCGGCGGCCCTAGTGGGAATAGACTGAGTCAATACCACGGGACTAGATGCACGGCCGTCAGGAGGGGTAGAGCAGACCTGGAATCATTACTCTCTCATGTACTATCTCATATCAGTCATCACGCAAAGCCACACATCTATTACGGAAATCGTCCGATTCCCGAGTCCCAACGTACCTTTTATCAATAACCTAATATTATCAATAGGGTTAACAACGGGCGTTGGTTCAACGCCGCGACACGGAGTCGCACTCATCTCATTATCATAACACCATCTGAGGGCGCCACGGGCGACGGTGGACTGAAGTTGTTTATCTTTCCCTCCATGGGAATAAGTGCCAGCCGTTGGTTCAAGTATTGTGAATCATCACTGAACTGAGGCAGTAGTTCTTCCCGTTGATTAGACTGTAAGGTCGTCGGATCACTTGAATGAATAGAGCCGTCAAAAAGCCATGGCGGATTTCTTTAGACTTATAATGCGGCGGCACCGTCGGACTACTCAAACCGTTGAAAATCTTCCAATTCACTGTGAATGGAAGGGGTGGATTGACCAGCCAAGCGTAAATAATCACTTAATCCACTTGGGTTAACTTCAATAACTGGCCCTTTATCTTGAGTAACTGCAGGAGTGGCTGTACGGGTTAGCCCTATAAAGGTTCTGACAGCCTCCGCGGGCCACCGTCGTAAACACGCCTGAGACTAGGATCAAAGGTAGAACTTGTGATAGCTTGAGCTTCTTTAGGTTGAGAGGTCGGGGGTAGAGACTTCACCGACGGATGACCCAGAGGGAGATGCCCTGAATGGAGAAGGTATCAGTCTAAGCCTTAGCCTTATGTCTTCTTAATGTCCTCGCCCAGATTATAATCCAATTCATCAAGTATTCTGAATCTTCAATTTCTGACCAACCTTTTGTGAATGTTACAAGGATATTTCTTGTACACGTTTTCTACATTTCACACATAGGCTCATGCGGATCTTTGTCCTGGCTTTGAAGGAAAACCTCTGGCATGCTGAACATCTTCGTATCACCTCTGGGTTGAGACGGGGATTCATAGTGCTGCAACATCAAGAAGAAACAAACATACTTGAAAACATATGTTAGGTTACAAAAGTGATAAACCTGCGCCGAGAACCAGGAAATCCAAAGGGTGGAACATTAATAAGACCAGGAAGACAAGACGGACGACAGAAGAAACAGGCACCTTCCCCCAAAAAACAAAATTTTAAGAAAAATTTTGAGATGCATCGGCATAAGGCAGGTAGAACATTGAAGAACATAAAGACATGGCTGCACAGCGAGGCTATCGACAAGGGGCCGAAAAAAATGAACCTAATGCAAGAAGCAGACACGACACAGGGGGACCACACATATCCCCAATAATGCCTGGCGGTCTAAGTTTTGGAACTTACGTAGGGGGGAGCTAAACCTGGCCTAAGGAATAGCCAATTAAAAACCAGCTAGGACGACCAGCGCGAAACAAGAGGCCTGAGGCTCGCGGGGCAACCGTGTAATGGGATAACACATATAAATATATCTGATTTTTTACTTATGTCAACAGCTTCCGAACTCTGAACTGCCGAAGTCTGAACTTTCCGAAGCCGATCTTGAAAAGTCTTTCAAACTCAATCAACAAACCATCAATCCAAAACTTCCGATCAGAAGTGATAATTAACGATTATCAGATATGAAAATATACCATCTAAGTCTCCCAATACAATCGGCGGATGATGGGGAAATTATTGTGTTTAAATCCAGTAAAAAAAAATTAACATGGCCCCTACTGAGACACACAAAAAGAGCAAAGGAATTTCTTTGGTCGCCAGTGACGTCTTATGGTTTGGGCGTACCGAGCTAGCGTGGGACGCTGCTAGGCGTGGGAGCACCGAAATTTTTTAATGTGGCCATAGGGTGTCTGATGGCTTTTTGAGCACAAAAAAATTGCACTAGTTGGTTCATTTCGTAATGTATAGAATGCCTAAAATAGAATCACGCACTTTAATAACAAATGCAATGTATGTGCCAAAAAAATATCTAAAAAACCAAAATTGACCATTAGATAATACTGCGCGCTGAGATCCGGTGTAACAACGTAGCTACTCCGCGACTGTGCAAATAGCCGCTGTGTGTACACTATCCGTCTATGCGCAAAAATACCCGGACTCCTGGCCAGTGAGTGTAGTGGTTAGGTCACTCCGTGTGTACCGGTAGTAGCTTGGAGGTAACTACCATGAAGAAATTGCCGTGTATGTGTCTTCCTGCCTTCAGGCAGCACACAAAAAGGGCAAAATTTTATCGTACCACTGTCTTGCTCAGCATCAGCAGTTTGTGTGTACATATCTCATAGGATCCTGGAATCAGTGCTTACACTGAACAAGTTTGGTTATCATTAACCAAACTTAAACTGAAATGATCGGACATACATATACATACGTCATACACATACAGAAATAGTGACTCTTAGTCTTGATCGATCAAAGCTCAGGGGCAGACAAAAAGGTAAATACTCAATGTCACAAAATTAGGATCCTTGGGAATTTACAAGGTGAGCAAACCATGGAAATCAAGGGTAAAAATAAGTCTTCTGTGCGATTCTTAGAGATGGTCAACGATTTTTTATTTTTTGTCAATGTTTGCAATGCTTAGTATGAGACTCAGAGGAAGACCCTGATACAGTGGGGATGATGCATACAACAACTCGCTCTGACCTTGTGAGGTAATGTTTTTGTCTACAGAAGCCTACTGCTTGTAAGAACTCCTCGTTCCTTCTAAGACACCACTCTGTCTTGAATGCTTTATTGCCACTCGAACCTTTGGTACTTTTCTTCTCCTGGGATTATTGCACACATTGTCCAAATATCTGTAAAAGGAAGAAAGTGATTTGTAACAGTTCAAGTCTATTCCAATTGGTGATGTAATGAGATCAAGGAGGTTAATCCCTCAGGTACTACAAGCTATTTGATTGGTAGTTCAGAGGGTAATAGATGTAATTAGGCCAATCAGAGACAAGGTAAGTAAATAACCGGAGCTAACATACATTTGAAACACATCTCAAGTAAAAAGGTTTTGAGTGAGTTAAATATTTTTGCAGCCTGACAGAACCCTGAAACATGACTCTTACGTGCAGCAAATGGTGCTTAAGGAGAGGGGGCCAAGTCAAAGTTTGTACAAGGGTCAATTTTTAAAATGAGCCACAATCATGTTGAAAGTATACCATGTTATTTTGTCTAACCACAAGGATTCAGAAGGTTAGTTTTTGTACTATCACACGTAGATGTTTAAGAGTTTAGGAAAACAGCAAAATCAATAAAAAGGGTCAATTTCAGTTGTACAGGGGTCAGAATTCAAAGTTGCGCGATTTAGATAAAAATGGTGCCAATTATTGAGGGAGTTCAATAGGATGAAAACAAGGAAAGTTTTGACTGTCTAAAACACTTACCGATTAGGGGACACCGAAGTCAATGTCCATTGCATTCAATGGGGCTTGACTTTGTTTCCCCCTAACTTTTCTTAAGAAGCATTTGAGACATCAAAACTTTTTTGTGCTATAAGTTACATCATAGCAAGAATCGGCAATATTGTTGACTAATTATTCCAAATGTAAACGTTCACAGCAGTTTTACTAATTGTTTAAAGAAGGGGTTTTGTTTGTTGGCAAATAAAGAACAAAAGGGGTTAGTTTAGTGTGGAACTTTCTTGCTTACATTAGTTGCTGCGACTGGCATAGAACATCAAGTTTTCTAAGCTTACTTTATCTACATGTGCTACTGATTCTACTAATCTGCTCAAGAACTAATTGCAAATTGTGTCGACACCAACTTTGAGTTTTTCCTTATCCTTGTTGAGGGTGTGAACCATTGAAGCATCAGCTTGGATAGGATTTTCTGCAAGTTGCTAAAAGTAGTATTTGTATTAATAAAAATATTGATGATTACCCCTAACCCGTACCGGGTCGTTTTGCGACCGACGCCCACTGCACACTATGGGCAATCTATTTTTATTTTTAACGGCCAGATGCAACGAGAGCCAATCTTGCGGTTTCTTGCATCTCGGCCGTTTTCCCGGCCACAGGAATAGTAGCGTAAATCATAACGGCACAGATGCCACGAAAACATCCTTCATTTTTCCCGGAAACGGCCCAGATCAACGAAAA
>JAMKCH010066239.1:0-17658 GCA_023653785.1 Ophioderma brevispina
GTCTCTGTAAATATGACCTTGTTCACATCTTCTGTTCATGCCATGGAGGAGCGGAATGTCGAAATGAGAAAACAAAACAAGTAACCAAGCGTAATAAGAAAACGGACAATAATGAGAAACTAGTAATGGAACATAATGTCAAGTATAGGAGTGCCATTGATCTGTTTTGGCGTATCAAATTTGACAACTAGTAAGTACCGTTGTAGAAGTGAACCATTGGTCCGGCTTACTCATAGTTCGGGAACAATGGTGAACATCTATTGACCCCGGACTATGGCTCCCACCGGGAAAAAAAAAAACAAAAAAACTATATCTGCTTTCACCCCGTACTTATACTCTACAACAATTGGTTATTACTAGGGCTTATAGTGCCGCTGCTTAAAAATACACTCCCTACGAGTAATGTGTAAGAAATGCTCTTGCCTACATTTATCATTGATTGGAGGTAAATCATTTTACGAGAAACAGCGCCTTTAAAACAGTGCAGCGGCGCCATCTTGAATATCTTTTATTAGCCAATGTGACATTAACATTTATGTATTTTATATTTCCACTACATATTATGACAAGGGAAATAACAGTCACCTTACATTGTAGGACTTGTATTATTAGATGCAATCTCATTAAATTTGCCTTTTGTTGATTTCCTACTTCAAAATACTGGCCGCCATCTTGGATTCACTAAATTTATTCAAGCATGACTCTAAATATACATTTGCATTTTTAAGTTTCCTACCCAAAACAAACATCCACAATTAGCACCAAAACAAAACACTAATTACCTTGCATTTTTGGGTTTTGAACTTTCTGTGTAAAATGCAATTTTTAAGAGGGTTTTTAACAGCCAATGGCGGCCATACTGGATTTCTCAAATTGCCCAAGGGTTGCAATTTTACACCCACCGTGGTTCCATTGTATACCCTTTCAGAAGGTATAATCAGCTGAAAAAATACTTTATCAGAGATTTTGATCTCATGAATGGCCAAAATCAGGCTTCCCGCTGCCTACTATATCATTTAATTGTTATTTTACTTTGTTTTGGTTAAAATCATAAAGGTGTGGTGAGAATCCAATGAAACTTGAACTTACTTGATTCTCACAACCATAATATAATGCTAAAATTGGATCTTTTTTTCCGTTCCAATGCCAAATTTAGTGGTCTCGACAGGAGTTGGAAAATATTGGTCTCGACTTCGTCTCGCCCAATATTTTTTTCAACTCATTGGCTTGACCCAAAATTTGATATGGGACTCAATGAATCCAATTTGATACCAAAATCGGACCTACGGTTATGCGTGCATTAACGTAATCGCGCACTGCGTGCGAAGAAAACTACTTCCATTGCAATCCACGGAACAGCACGAAATCATTTTTTTTGCTAAGGATACAGTTACACTAATGTTTTTTTCTTATTTTATTTTTTTTATTTTTGGTGTTTGTTTGTTTTATTAAGTATTAAAAACATGGCCAAAAATCCAACTTTTGCTTGAACAAATTCTTTAAAAAAAAAACCATGAAGTTTGCGATTTGTTTAGATTTTTTTTCCCATTTTTTTTTTCATGACGTGTGCCATGGGGGACGTCACTGTGACGTCATACAAGGCATGTTTGTACATTTTTTGTATCAAGTACTCGGGAGGGTCAAACTATCGATTGGTCCCACAAATATGATAGTTCATCAGTCGTTTCGGATACGTACTTTCTAAATGTAACAAGAAGTGAAAACCAAGTGAATCTTAATCCCATCCAAAGAGTGTAACCACTCACAAATAGTTGCATGTGTTACAATATTAATTCACATCCCAAAAAGAGAGAAATACCGACCTTTCACTCCAAAAGAGTGCGCTGAACACCACTCTAAAATGTGTTGTCCTCCATTTAACTCTTTAAGAGTGATTAAAGAGTAACGTCACTCCTTTTTGAGTGCACATTTCACTATTTTACTCGTTCTAAGACTAAATATGCACTCAAAAAGAGTGATGTTTCCTTAATTCAACCTCTCTTTAAAGAGTTACATGGAGGACAACTACATTTAGAGTAGTGGTTCATCTCACTCTTTTTTCACTTCAGTGTTTTCTCTCTTTTTGGAGTTGGCTACCAATTACAAGTATTTTTTTGATGATTTGCTCTCTGCATTATTTGGTATTGTATAAAAAACTTCCACTTTTTTTTAAATGTTTAAAATTGGCGTTTTGATACCCTAATCAATTCACGCGCGTACATTCGCCGGTTGAAAAAAGAGACAATTTTTACACCGTTTTCCTTGTTCACGCATCAATCCACCTTTTAATAACTTTACCTGTAGCCCAATACTTACTCTTCCTACTGTCACAGCCGCGCCTCGCATCCACCACCCCACTACCCCCCCAGGTACGTGAAATGCTTGAGCGATTCACCATCTACCTCATTACATAACTTTTCCACCTGTTCCACTATCCCTCTTAGCCAGCGTCCTTTCCCGCATCTTCCACGAACAAAATCATTCCTTGCCAAACTTGTGGGCAATCATATTTACAACTCGCCATGGTTTTTACAACTAGCCCGTGTTTTTACAAACTCGACGTTTTAATGTCCGCTCTGTGCCCATGTTACCGGATGTAATGAAGTATGAAAAGAACTACGTAGGAGAATGAGAGTGAAGGAGACGATTAGGGAGAAAGAAATGATGCACATATGGAAATGAGAAAGATGGTATGGAAGAGATAAAGCGAAGTATAAGAGGTTGAAGAAGCGAGCAAAGACAGTGGTTGCGAAGGCTATGAAAAGTCTGAAAAGGTCTGAATGAGCGAGAGAGAATCCCAACAAGGTGTATAAGATAGGGAAGGCAATGAAAAGGATGGAAGAGATGTTCACATTGGGACCAATTTTTGAGAAGAAGTGATTGAAATTTGAATTCAGTCATAGAGAGATGAGGTATCTTCTGGAAAGAGCATAATGGCGAGAATCATGAATAGGAGAATGAGTGGAATCATAAGGTAGAGGCTGAATGTGGGTGGAAGGACACATTGAGAGGTTCAGTCGGGAAGAAGTGGTGAAGGCAATCAGAGAAATGAAAATAAGAAAGGCTGCTGGCCCTCGGAGGTATATTGTGAGTGAAGAGATGGGGATTAGTGTTATGATGGAGTTGTGTCAGAGAGTATTAGATGGAGGAGGGGTGCCGGAGGAGTGGGTGGTGGGTGTGGCAGTTCCAATTTTTAAAGGGAAAGGAGATGCAATGGGTTGTGGTGTACATAGCGGTGTGAAGTTGTTGAAGCATGCAATGAAAATTGTGGAGGAGAGTGTACTAGAGAATTGAATTGCGAGGATAGTGGAAGTGGATAGTGCAATTTGGTTTATGCCAGGGAAAGGAACAATAGATGCAGTGTTCATCTTGAGGCGGTTGAAAAGGAAAGAGGATCTAAAGGGAAGAAACTGTATATATGTGTTTTTGGACTTGGAGAAAGTACCAATAGAGTACCGAGGAAAGTGATGAAGTGGGCGATGAGGAAGAGAGGTATACAGAAGCAAAAGTTAGAGCGGTGATGAGTTTGTATGAAGGAGCAAAGACAAGAGTTAGAGTGGGGTCTGATTTGTCCGAGGAGTTTGGGGGTGAAAATGGGTTGCACTTGTGTGTCGCAGTTGATATTTGCAATTGTGAATTGATGGGGTTACGGAGAGTGCAAAGGAATGTTTGTGCGAGCTGTTTGTATGCTGATGACTTGTGAGATAATGGAGGGATTTAGGGAGACATTTTGGAAATGGAACAAGGCTTTTGAGAGTAAGGGTCTGAAGGTAAACCCCTTGTGGAGACAACAGTGATGGTGAGACGGAGTTGGGGGGGTGTTAGTGTGCAGGCAGAACATGCGGTAGGCCCTATGTGGGAAAGGGTAAAGCAAATTCAGTGTGGGTTGAGAAATGTGGGAAATGGATCCATGGAATTTTAGACGCACAATGCTACCATTGTGTTGACTTTCATGTCCTGTTAATTCTCATCTTTGAAACAATCCCATTGGACACTCTTCTCAAAAGGTGATTTCCAGGTTAAATCACGACAGTATTGTTTCCATCTATCCATCTCTTCTATTATATACCAATATCAATGAATTAATTCCCTGAGGATACAACATTTTTCTAAAAGCCTGTGTCCAAAATGAATACCTACTTTATGACCAACTAGAAATTTACATGTCGTTGTAGCAGGTTCCGCAAGACACGAAAATGCAGTGGCGTTGAATGAAGGCATTCAGAACCTTGTTTTGACCAATGTCCAGAATCCATGATTGAGGTTCTATGAACCTTCAGAGGGTTTTTTTATAAGAAAAATCATCAGGAAATCAGTCCTAGTAAGATCGGGAAAAACAAGTACTTCTAGTCAGGGTAGAAAATAAGGAGGTTGCGAAGAGCCATAAAGTCTAACACGACTGCCTATTTATGCCTGTCTATTCAAACCAAATCCTTCGTCAAAACATTTTGACTAGACAGGCAAGAGAATAAGGCATATTCGCGTTAGACGTTATGGTTCCTTCGCAACAAAAACCTCCGTATAGTTAACCATGAATTTGGCATTTCTATTCCATCTCCTTAAGGGGACACTGACGGTAGGCAAAGCCTATTATTATGAAATGAATACACGCAGCTCTGAAATGGGTACATAGTTGCACAGTAATTCTTATGGTAGGAGTGAGCGAGTATTAAAATTTCACGACAAATCAACAATTGTCATATCGTGTCATAAGATAAAACCATTTCAACATAAAAAAACACGACGCAATATTAAAAACGTCATTTCAATTAAAATTACAACAATTGTAAAAAATACACATTACACACTGATGAACCACATCATCACCCCAGCCAGGTATAAAACAAGATAACCCAATTGCATACAGGGTTCCCATTAGTCGCATTTTACGGAACATGCAGGGAACTCACAGGGGTCAATTCCACCCAGAACCCGCAGGGGGCTAGTAATCTTAGAAAGTAATTTTAATTAATTTAGTAGTATTGTGTGAATTCCTTATAGATGATTAGGAGGTATAAATTTGTGCTGAAATGTTGACAACTTTGAGATAAATTATGTATCCATTGAAATTCGAGTTGCATGAGAATATGCTATTTATTAGTTTCCTATTAATTGGTTTCCTATATCCCTTAAATCCCTATGCTATTTTTGCCACTTTCAATTTTTTTTTCCAAAAATCACATAGCCAGACCTGCTTGGTACCAATCTGGTTGGCTAGAACAGAGAGCCAATAGGTGGTTTGGCAGGTTGCTTTATGGCTTGTATGAGGATACTAGGTTCTGATCCCAATGTAGGATTAGAGGCGCCTGATCCTCGGATAGTCACGACTCAATCAGTGATGGCTATCTGGAGGTACAGGACACAGTCCCTAGTAAGGCGGTGAAGGTGCAAACCCCACACGGACATCAGGAGATGGGGGAGGTTGTCTCATGACTTTCCACAATGGAGACAGCATCCTCCACCTCTCTTTGGTCTGCAAAAACAGTGTGGGTGACAACTGGTGCTGTGACTACTCCTTTCTTTCTTGCTTTTCTCCTTTATTGAGTAAGTAGGTGCATAGGTATATACTTAGGTCCAAACCAACATGGTGAAAATGTACCTGCGGCCTTGTAGGTTGGTTTGTGTGTGCGAAAAAAGCTAAGGGACCATCCCTGACAGAAAGGGCAACTGCTGCCTTGCAGAGTGTCCAAGTGAAAGACAAAGGCTAAGGGACCTTCCCCAACAAGAAAAGGGTGCTGGAGACCTGGCGAATCCCGCTCCTATTAAGATAATTGACAAGATGAATAGGTCACAAGTAGCACCAGGGTTAAAGCCACTGATTCGAAGTATGTGCCTCCTGAGTCAACATTGTTCTCTATCAATAGGGCATTTGATGGGTTGTTCCTTTCACTCAATCATCCCCTATTTTCAGCTGTCCTAAAGCCTACTGGACGGCCCAAACCTGATATCACAAAAGATGCATGGCAAACTTGTTAGACGCAAAAATGCTTCCATCATTAGCACATTTAATGTTCCAGACACTTTGAACAACAGCCAAGAAAGACGAACTCGTACATGAAGACACAACTGTATGATATCGATTTCATCTGCATACAAGAACACAGGATTGTGCCACAGTGAACCTCACGACAGGAGAAGTATCCAGGATATGAAACTTATTTTCAGCTTCTGCATGGAAGAACAAGAGAAATGCAGCTAAAGGAGGTGTGGGGTTCTTTTATCACCAAAAGGTCTCAAGTCATGTGCAAACCTTGTCAACTTTAATGAGCGCATCTTGAACCTTAACACTGCGGGCCAAATAATGAAACAACAGTCTTGCTGTTACAGTCCCACAACGACTATCCAGAGAAACTGTCTCTCACTTTTACCATGAACTTTCCACTGCCCACCCTGTACAGTTCCAGCCCATAATCGTCGACATCCCTGGAGATTACAACGCTAGCTTGAGGCCTGACGACGCGCTGTTCACTTGCATCAACAAGTCTAACAGAAATTGGATGATACATGAAGGACTCATGACACAATTTAACCTGTGCCAATAATACCAATTCCAAAATCATCAGGTAGACTGTTGACACACCGACGCCCAAATGGAGACTGGTCCAACGGGACTATATTCTGGTCAGTAAGAAGTGGATTAACAGCAGTAAGAAAACTCAAGAGCCTAAAACACTTTTGAAAGCTGTTAAGTCTGATCACAGAATTGTCTTGCAGGAGCCAGATAAGTTATCTTCAGAGTAAACCACCTCCAAGAGAACCCATGAAAACAATAGATGGAGGAAGGTAGTGGGGGGATACAAAGCTTTGTGCGCAGTTATACGTAGCGGTACACAACAGGGTCAAACACTCTTGTTGATGAGCATGAAGATTAGAACCCCAGCGCAGTATATAATGTCCTAACTTCAGCCAACAAAGAAAATGGCATTGGAGATGCTACCCTAGAAGAAAGAAGATTACTCTTGGCCTCAAACGACAAAGTCAGCAAGCCAGAGAAAAACTGAAGTGCAGCCAAGAAGCACCGTTACTAAATCCACCAGAAAGCTCCAAGGCAGAACCTGATGCTGCTAAGGCTGCACTTGAGGACGCTACAATGTGGTGCTGAGGAGCATGTTAAGTCCAAAGCTGAAGCACTTGACGGCCTACATCTTGAAAACAGCCACTGTGCTGGCCTGTGAGGCCTTGAGGGAGCTGGACGTTAAGAAGGGTACCCCACTATAAGAATCAAAGGGTGAAAACAACTGAGAGCGCCTTGACATGGTTTCACATTTAGTTTTCTACTTGGCAAGCCAGTCAGAATAACACTAACCTAGATGAACCTTTCTTCAAATCACAAGATAGCAAACACCCTTTCCATCCAGAATGGACCTTTCACTATGGAGGAGTTCAGATATGCCTGGAAAAAAAAGAAATGAAGAACACCAAGAAACTGGGCACGACAAATTCCTGCAGTAGTCTGGACGAATCCACTATTCCATGATCAACTGTTAGAATTTTGTAATAACACGAAAATGGGTAAAACAAACCAGCGGCTTTCAACATCATTCATCATTCCCTCTACCAAACGAAAGGCGACCTCAACAACCCCCAAACTACAGAGGATTCACAAGTCACAACTGGCCTCTAAGATCTATAAATCAATGCTGCTCAACAGAATCACCCTCACATGATTCCCATTCTCAGAAGGAAACCAGAAGGTTTCGCACAGGCAGATCAACACTACCTCAGATACTGCCCTCAGAAGAATCAGAAGAGTTGAGAATTTACAAGAGAAAAGCTTCAATTGTGTTAGTAGATTTTTGCAAGGCTTTTGACAGTGTTAACAGGATGTATGCTGAATATTCTCGCCAACTACGGGTCCCAGATGAGACTGTCAAGGGAATTGCCATCATGTATGATAAAACCCATATAGCTTTGTGAAGACAATGGATGGGCCCACAAAGGAGTTCCTAACACTCTGGAAGCCTCCAAGGAGATACTCTTGTCTCTATCTCTTTTAGCGTGGTTGATTACAACCTCAGACAGAGTCTTGACATTTCATGAAAGGACAAAGGGGACTCACATCACCCAGCGTTCCAGAACGTCACATGGGGTCAGCATCCACAGAACCTTGACTCGCAGATGATCTAGCTCTAACAGCTGATCTGGGGGGAGGAGTAGAGAACCATCTTGTAGTCTCCCCTGTTAAGCTGGTAGCGAAGCAAGTTTAAAACTGCGAAGCGAAGCAGCGAACTAATCTCTACAACTCCAAACACTGTTGTCCATTAACATCATTCTTAAGTATACCCATATCAGGACTAGACTCAGCGAAGGCCTTTTCTAGGCTGCTTGACTATAGTGTCATTGAATGTGGGGGTTTTTCCAGTGCAAAAAGTACCATCATTGCTGATTTGTGTAAACAATTCTCCATGCGAGTCAAATGTCTGCAGGAAACCCCACAGAGGAATCAATAACCCACGCCCAAACATACCCAGGAATGGCCTTGCCACGAGAGACACCCATCGACAATACGAAGTGCCATATTTGTGAGGACAGGTACCGAAGTAGAAGCAACATCAGTATGATGATAACAACATCGAAGTCCTCACCATTGCGCTTCGTTGTCATAGTTACATCTGTCATACAACCTCCATCAGTGAGACTTCGAGACCCCTCAGCTCAACCCTGGGAATTCCACCAAAACTCACTTCTTCATTGGCGACATCAACAGCAAGAGGACCCAATGGGGGCTACAAGGAACTAACACAGGACGGCAAGGTGTCGAAGAATGGATAGACAGTCAACATCTAAGTCTCCTCACGACTCTAGCTGCCGACATCATTTTCATAGTGACGTCGGAAGAGAGGTTACAACCTGATCTAGCTATTGTTAGCAAAAAACAGCTCTAACCTTTGTAGCAAGATTGTTCTGGATATGTTCCACCAAACTCAACAGCGACCAATCGGTATCCAAAAGTCAACGCTGCAGTAAGACCAAAACAAAGTGCCTTTTAAGCGCCGCTTTAACTACGGGAAAACAGACTGGCAAGATTCACTGATGACCTGTTGTTTTTCTTTGATCAGAACGTGAAGAGGATTGCTCCAAAAACCCCCATAAACTATGACAAATTTGGCCAACTAGTGAACAAGAGTGCTCGGAGATTCATAACCGAGGCTGTAGGAGGACATATTACCAGGCCTTTCCAAGGAATGTGCAGAGAATATCAAGAGTATTACCATGTTTGAAGCTGGCCCTTTTTCGGCTGAAAACAACTGCTAAAGTGATGAAGTCTTGGAGAGGATCTCCCAGGGAAAAGATCAAACCTGGCACACTTTAATTGAAACCACCGATATGACCCATAACAGCAAGAAAGCATGGTCTACCATCCGAACGCTCGAGGGGACCAACGAACCTCCACAGGCAGCCAATGTCACCCAACCAAGGTGCCCACCAACTGGCTGTGAAATGGCAAGTGCAGCAGAAAAAACCAAGAAGATCAAACTAGAACACGAGGTATGTGGTGACCCGGTTTCACTCGCCCCTTAACATGGACGAATTGGAATTCGTTATTGCTAAACTTCAACAGGAAAAGCAGTAGGACTGACAACAACTCTACTGAGCAACTAAAAAATCTTGGACCAGTGCCAAAGGAATGGCTTCTTGAGCTTGCTACAATTGCTGCCGTATTTCCCACCTCACGGCTTCCCAAGGATCTGGAGGAAAGCACAGTCATGCACTCTAAAGCATGGGAAAGGATCAATACCAAAGCCAAGAGCTACAGACCGATCACTCCTTAGGCCATACCTACAAGCTCTGGAACGTCTCCTGCTCATCGTATTGCACCTGTGATAGACGAACACTCATAACAGAAACAGCAGGTTTCCGGCCAGGCAAATCAACAATTAACAAGCCAAGTACTCAACCTAAACTCAACACATTGAGGATGGTTTCGAGAAGGGTATGGTAACCGGAGCTGCGTTTGTCGAACTCTCAGCAGCATACGACTCTGTTAATCACAGATGCATACTCCATAAGATCCTGGGAATTACCAAGGACAATCCGCGTGCTGAGCTTATCGTGGGAGTGCGGCTAAACAGGATGTTCTTTGTTCAGCTAAAGGCGAAGAAGAGCCGATGGCGTAGGCTCAAGAATGGTCTACCACAAGGGAAGGTGCTTGCACCCTCCTGTCAACTATATGACCAACGACCAACCTAGGAAGATCGGAACCCGTTCGGTTTATTTATTGCAGACAGATCTTGGAATTCGTGCACAAGATGCCGACTACACACGTTTTTGAAGAGAGACTCTCCAAGCTTTGGATGAACGCACTCCTTATTATGAGGAAGAAAACCACAAACTACGGCCAATCCATCTAAGAAAAAGGTGTGTGCTTTCATCTACGCAAACGTGAAACCAAACGTCCAGCTTAAAGTTACCTGGTTCTGGAACTCCCCTGGAGCACTGTGATAACAATGTCTACCTAGGAGTAACCTGGACCGCACCTCTCTTATACGACACACATTGAGAAGACGAAGAGTAAAGTAGTTCACGCAATAACATTCTTGTGAACAAACTCACTGGCACCAGATGGGTGCTCGCCCCTTACCTAAGATCGACGGCACTTGCCCGTGTACTCATGTGCAGAGTATGCATGCCCTGTAGGGAAAGATCAACCATGCCAAGGAAGCTTGACCCAGCGTAAATGCGCTGTCGGCTATCACAGGTGATGCCTACGTCCAACACCAACGGAAAACCTATACATCATAGCAGGAATTGCTCCACCAGAAATCCGTCGTGCGTAGCGAGCATGCAGGGGAGCGTGGCGCAAAGTATCCAATTGACGCACCAGTATGTTGGCACAGATACCTGCTGCCAAAAGCCTTAAATCTAGAGGGTTTCTTAAGCAAAGTCCAACCTCTTGAAACAGTCTCTAAGGAGGTAAGAGAGTCGCATTGTGGGAAAGAAAGGACTTGCCATAACCAAGTAACATCTATCGGTATTGAACTGGTGGCATCTCACCTGGACTGGACTCCTCATGGTGAATGGGACGAATGCCTCAATAGATTGAGAACACAGAACTGGCCGATCAAAGGTTTCCTTGCAGAAGTTGGGGCTATCTGGAAGCAGATCAGGATACTACCTGTGTTGTGGAACAGCATCACAGACACTGGAACACCTCTTGGTCTGCTTACTGCTGGAGCAACAATGCCAAACAAGGACCTTGCGGAATTCAGTTAAGCAGCCAGAAGTTGTACCCAATCTATGGCTGGGATCAATTTGAGAGACACAGTGTTTGGACACGATAAGAAGAAGAAGAGCTGATCTGATATGTGGTGCAAGATTACTAACTCACGAGAATTGCTGCAGGACAAAGTCGGCCACATCTAAATGCCAAGAAGAATGAATATATGAATGTCATGAGGAAGACAATCATCAACCTATGTGCACCGCAGATGGTAGCCAACTCACAGAGGTCAAAGACTTCAAGTATCTAGGTCCTATGTTGCCGACAAGCAAGAAAGACTTCCTGTCACGCAAGGACACGATTGGAATGCTGCAGAAACTTACACCACTTTGGCATCGGGGATCTCCCAATTCAAACCAAGCGGAAATTCTTTAGAGCCTGTGTAGAGCGTATACTGTTATATGGATCTGAGCCTTGGACATTGAAGAAAAGAGCACCGGATAGACTGGATGGCACCTACAACCAAGCTTCGTCTGCGAGTACAAAACAGATCCTGGCGCGAGCACAGACCAAAGCACAGATATCTGGAGATTCCCTCCAATTATCTTCTGTGCCTAATTAAGACGTGCCGATTGCCGGTCACTGTAATAGTGCGATGGACCAAGTAGTCTCAGACGTCACATTTTGGAAGTTACCATGCCAAAACAGGGGTCGTCCGTCCACTTTAACTACATTGATGTGATGCTCGAGACATCCAAGCAGGAATCATTCTGACATCCCCAACCTACTGGACAAAAGGGAATTTGGCGCTAATGGTGAATAGCATCCGACTGCGGCGTTAGATAGATGGTGTACGGGGGAACTGACTCCTAGATCTAACAAACACAAATTACGACCTCCCTTTTTTGCTGTGATCGTCCGGTTGCTAGTTTCTTATTTGGGACGTATGGGTAATATTTAGAACTGTGGAATTCAAACTATAGAAAATTCATTTTCTACACGCAAGCTAGTGTACCTTAAGTTGTGACGTGAAGCAACACTGACTTATCTGGATACGCGGTGTTCATCATCTAAGCAACGCTGATATTCTGTGGACCGTCCTAGTCATTCCAAAGCCTATTGCTCAACAAGAAATTACATGCATGGTGTGTAATTAAGATGCCCCCACAACTGTGGTTAATTAACATTTTATTGAAAAAATGCAAATGAACTCAGTAATATTTCATAACCTGCCAAAAGTATACAGCAAACGACCTGACCAGTTCTATCAGAGTGCATGTTAGAGTCACTGATATCGAGTTAATTAGTCTGTAGAGTAAGTAATGGATTTACTTCAAAATATGCAAATGAGCTCATTAATCTTCACAATACTACAAAGTATTGAATTATTGCACTAGAGCACAGTCTACAAAAAATAATGCAACAGACTAAAATTGCATTAAGGGTACCTCAATGCACGCAGTATCTCTATAGGTCATAAGAAACTTAGATGGCCTATATCCCTTTTAACCTGAATTTTGTTAACATCTCAGCAAAATGCTGTATTTTACTCTAAGGACTCCCAGTTGTTAACCGTTTTCCCATCATAAACACAAGATAAACAATCATTTCACACAGTAGCAGATCAGGGGTGGGAAAGAGGAGCCCCCGGAAAAAATCGAAAGAAATAAGGAAAAGAAAGAGAGGGGAGACAAAGGGAAAAAAGAGGGGGAAATGAAGAAAAAGAAAAAGGCAGAAAGAGAAAAATGAAAGAAAAAACATACTGAGAAAGAAAAAATAAGCAAATGGCAAATAAAATAGTTTTGGTACCCAGGGGTGGATAAAAGGGGCGTACGCCCCTCCCCGGCAAAAAAAAGAAATGGCAAATATAAAGGATCAACAGAAAGAAAATGGGAAAATAAAAATGAAAGAAAGAACACATACAATTTACAGAAAAGCGGTGTTTTTTTACAGTGGAATGGTAGTCAATTCTTCTGGAAAATCCAGCGTCATTCCCGCATTGGAAATCTGGTAAATTTACATTACGTAGCTAAATGACGGATATTTCACTGAAAGGTTTTTCAGTTTCTTTGAAAACAATCATTGCCTGTTTGGGGTGATCCTTACGTCAATTCGAGAGAGTGAGCCTATCACAACAACAAAAAAAGGGAATGCGATTTTTCAACACAAAAATTATCATAAGATGGGTCTTTTAAATCAAAATAATTAATATTAAAAGCTGGTTGGTCCCTGGTTTACCTTGCCGCTATTTTGAGGGAGCGGGAGAAATTCCCTCCTGGTCAGTGCACTACTGTTTCACTCCAGCTACACCCTCATTTTTCCAACATGGTAAGTTTCCGCATGCTTCGTGCGCATTTTATTTTAATTTGAATTACATTTAAAGGTGCAATTGTCTTTGGAGCCCTCGATTTACCCGGAAGTAGTATCGATTTTGATATAAGATAAAATGCTGTATTTTTTTTCATTGACGTCCTGAAATTTTAGCCTTCAAAAGCTTTCAAATTCATTTAAATAGAGACATTCAAGCTAAACAACATAAACTGGTGTTTTAATGGTTAACCACCAATATTACCACAGTAATGAGTAGCTAAGTGTCATGCTCTCATATCAAGTAGAGAACACAATAGACACAAATTGGAACAGGCACCTTTGACGAATTTACATGCTAATTGGCGCTTTACCGTAATATGTACTAGTAACATAATCTTGTCATCATACCTGGTTTCCTTCATAATTTGCCTCAACACCATCCCCAAATGTCAAAAACAAATTTATGTCACTGGCCATGCACGTCATTGGCTGATCAAAGTATAGAACTTAAAATCCTCAAAATTGGTGTAGCATATTCCTAAATACCATTGAATTTTACTCCGCTTCGCACAAAATTTCATAACACTTTCTTCAAACCTCAAGTCGATCTGGCATGTTAATTTTGACTTTGGACGCTGTTACCCGTGTCTATTATTTATCTGGGAATAGTAGTTATTTTTTTCATCAAAAATATTAACCGTTTTGAAGTAGCTTGTGAAATATATAGTACGGTAATCAAGTTTGCACGCACAGATCTTCTGAAAGTGTTAATATTTGTTAACCCTCGTCTTACCAAGCCTTTTTTTGTAACACGGTTTACCAAGGGGGGAGAATTTTTTATAAAGCACCCGATGCTTATGATTTTGATACCAGTGGATAACTATGGTCCTCCTCTTTCCATTGATACCAAAATAAGTACCAACATACCTAGTATGGCATCACAATGACGTCAACAAGTCCGCGAGTCTGCAAAATTTGCATTTTCCATAGAAAATAGGTGAAAATCCAATTTTGCGCTAAAAAAACGTCGGAATATCGGATTTCAGCTCTAAATGATGGCAATTGGCTAGTTTTACATAAACAAAGAGATTTAGAGCCATACTGATGCATAATATTTTCAAAAATCAACCATAAAATATCCTTGGATGGCAACCACCCCCCTTACCCTTCGACTTTGACAGCATACCCTAACCCTGGTGAAGGTGCTACCTTCACATTTTTTTTTTGCTAAAATGACGGAAAGGATGAGAGAACGATTACTTAGAAGCTTTTTACGATTTTTTAAAGAGTTTTAGCGCACCGGAGCGAAGTTTGGTAGGGGTGGTGGTAACCACCCCCCCCCTTGGTAAGACGAGGGTTAACTTGTCCCACAAATATTTGTTCTCTTCCGAGGTTAAATTTTGTTTTGTGGTTGATTAACCAATAAGAATAAAGTTAAGATATTAGCTATCCTCATTTAACCGGTTTTGTTACCATTTATCAGAAACACCCAAAGATGACATGCCAAAAAAATGCTGTGGGAATTCCCACACTGATTTGTCAAAACAGCTTAGGAATTCCCACACTAATTTGTAAAAACAGCTTGGGAATTCCCATAGTCATTTCGAATTTTGAAATTGTCATCTTTGGGGGGGGGTGTGGATAATTTCTGGAATAGCCCAATTACATCTTGTATGTCATTCTGATACTTTCAGCTAGGAAAGTGCATGAGACTTAACTTCATTGAGCTGTAAGTTCGAAAATGGTGAAAAGAACACCAACAATATTTTAAAATTTTGACACCTACTTTATATTTGAAATTTTTTTGTATAGATAGTATTTGAATTATAAATTCAAATATAACAGTCAATACAATCACCACACTTTTTCTCTTGAAGTACCAGTGTTTGTTCAAAATTGTCATTCAGGTCCCTGGTATTTTCCTGGTAATGTTATTATTTATATGTAGTCCCTGGTATCACTACAATAGCATGTCTTCACAATGAGTTGAGTTGAGTTGGATTAAAAATTGATAGTGCACAGTGTTGCAATGTGTGTGGGTGTCGTAGGCACGCATGTGTGGGCCTGGACAAGATCTTAACAGTGTTTTATTACTCTTGCCAGGGACCAGGAATATCAGATTCTCATCAGGGGGTTGTTAGTCTATCTAAGCAGGAATCTTATGTCACTGATATTTATATTAAATACATCGTTTACATTTACATATATCATCAGGCCCCTAGAAAGAGCTGGAAAGGCCAAAAAGAAACACAAAATAGGGATTTTAATGTTTTTTGTTGAAAACGGTTAACATTTTTGGTGAAAAAATCCCCTTTTGCCAAATTTGCCCCTCCCATTTTGCAATATTGGGGAAAGTCCCCTTTTGACCAAAATATTGTCCCTCCACTAAAAAATCCTAGTTACGGGCCTGTATATGATTGATGAGTTTGTTTACTATAGTAGATTTCAAATTAAGTGAGACTCCTTGCATATTTCCATGAGGCGATATTGATATAGGGTTCAATCCTTGGCCGTGTGGAGATTAGACCTTTGTTGCATTACAATCATATTGTGTCCATGGTACAAAGTTACTGTACAGAATAGGCTTACTGGAAACTGATGCATTCAGTTCTGTTAATGGTCTGTTAATGATAGAAGGCCTTATGCCATGGTTGGCCGGAATGTCAAATCTGCTTTGCGCTAATCTCTTAATACAAGGTTGGCCCATTTTTTGATGACCAAATAAAAACATTTGTGTGTGCATTATTTCTCCAATGCTATGATAAGGAATGTATTTTGCAGTGTCAAAGGTAAGTTATGCTCAAATAACAACGTTTGATGATTTTTTTGGAATCCTGTAACAGACAAACACCATGGTTTGCTTTCTCAAACAACACATTAGAACATTTTTCAATTTTACCCTGTGTAATCCTGCGGGAGCCATGAAAGTGTGTGGCAAATTATTTCCATCATTTTTTTGATTAAAGTCCTTGTGTGTGTTTCCAAACTTCCAGTTTTTAATCCAGATTTGCACTCTCCCATGAGATCTGTGGCACTACAGTTTTCCACACTACTGGTCCATGTAGGCCTATTAACATAGGTTTCTTTCTGTTCTTTTTTTTTTATTTTGTTGCATGTTTTTGGTTCTATTGTGTCTACAGCACAAAATGTCTTTGGGATTCGATAAGGAAGTACCCTGAATGTTTGTTCATTTAATTTGGTTGTGGTTCTAGCATTTTGTGTATAATTTTGGATATGATACGACGCCGTTTTCTGCTATGAAGTGAACCGGCTGATTAATTTGTGAAAATCACAAGTATTGCTATTATAAGGATTTTTTTACACATGTTAATATTATAAAAAATATACAAGAAACAAAAGAGAAGGGGGGGTGTGGGGGGGGGGGGGGGGGGTGGGGGGGGGAGTGGGAAAACAATGAGTTTAAAGGTTTGTCAATGTTTCAATAGGTTCCAATATCAAAGCAATCCATAATTCAGATAACTAAATTTTAAGTATGTTACAAAATCAACGTTTCCGTCCTTTCCCGCAATCCTACCAATGTAACCATGCACATAAATCGGACCACTGCGAATATGCAACTCCCTTTTTTTGATGAAGCATCTTTTTTATATAGTGGAGGAAATGAAATAAACAGCAAATAAAAGCCTATTTTATTTGCCTTAAGAACATCCAAACAAATATCTTGCTACTATATATTTTCTTATTTTACAAAACCTCTCTCTCCCACCACAAATGTTAACATTGTGTGGGAAGGGGGCAAGCCTTACACACCATCTACTATATGGCATGAAATTTGTGCCTCATCAAAATTATATCTTGGTGGCTCTATAGCTCAAAATTATTCAAAAAACACTTATGTTTTATAAATCATTTAAAACTGAAGCCTGATTTCCTTTCCACTGTTGACTGAAATATATGCATTTCCCTTCTGAGAGTGGAATGCCCCAATTACCGCATAAAACACCCCAAAAGAGAATGGGCTCGACCTTGAACCCCAGGTCACACCCTGTCGACCCTAACTCTTCTAATTAATCCGTTTTGGGTCAGCCCCACACAGACGCGCCTATATATCATGCTGTGGGGGGCGGGCCTGGAAGTGAGTCACATGGAAAGGCAATCAGGCTTCAGTTAAATGATTTATAAAACATAATGTGTTTTTTGAATAAATCATTCACTGACTTATTTCC
>JAMKCH010066240.1:0-11825 GCA_023653785.1 Ophioderma brevispina
ATTTTATTAAGCTAAACATCTGCTTTGTAGATGCCAAACATTTTTCACGAATATATCCCCTATATGATTTCCTTGTTTCTTTTTTAACCATTTTACGGACGGCGTAAAAATGGTTCCAGTCCTCCTGTGTGTTTCGCTTTACTGCCCTATTAATTTGATGACGTTTGATTTTGGGGAAATCCACGGCATGTTTTTGTTTTGTTTTTGCATTTTAGATGGGACATGATTTTCAATGGAAACGCTAACCCCATTTTTGAAATTAATCCAAAGACTATTTGCATCAACAAGAGATAGGTCCCTCTTTGCAAAACCATTGCTGATTTCCAAGGCATCAGCCTTTAAACCATCAATATTTGCTTTCTGATATTGAAACACCTTCCTTGGGGGTTGTTTTGATCTTTTGACACCTAAATCAATCTCAACAGCTGGAATACCATCATGGTTACTCATGCCTGGCACAGTGGTAGCTTTATTAACCAGTGTGCTATTTGTAGTGAAGAAATGATCTAAAATTCTATCTCCACGTGTGGGTCTATCAATGATCTGTTCAAAACCAAAGTCTGCAGCCATTTTTATCATTTCCTTACAAATCCCCGGTTTCGAGCAAACCGGCGTAATGCCACTTATCTCCTGATAAGGACGCCTTATCTCGAGTGATAAAGGAGCGCGAGCTCCAAATAACGCTACGTTTTATTGGCCTGCTGATCCCCAAATAACGGTCCTTTTCTTGAGTTAAGGTTGTCGATCCCCAGATACGGAAGCAAGTTTTCCAGACAAGCTTGATCTTCTTAGGACCGTTTAGAGGGGTTCAGCTTTGTTATCGTCAGTTAACAGAGTGTTATCTTTACACAGGGCTCACTTTTCGAGAGGCGAAAGTGATACTTCGGAACTATGGAAGCTCTAGTGTTAAGAAAATGAATACTTCTTCGCATTTAAGTTGGATCATTTTTATAGTGCTTGTTTTAACGTAAACATTTAGGCCTGTATTCCAAAAATGTGTTTAACAATCGTTTATCTAAACAATCGTTTATCTTTGAAGTAGTGAGTTGGATAATTAACAATAACAACAACAACTATGAAAATAATTATGAAAACAAAAGTAATATAGATATGTAAGTATAGAACGCTATTTCTTTCGGTATAATATGAGAAATTGGATGATTTTGTCTGACTTTAAAATATTATCTCTATTTACCTCAGAGATGATCGTTAAAACTATAAACAGTTTTAAACACATCTTGAATACATGCCTTAACCGTGTTTTAATGATTCGATCAGAGGTATATGGAAGCTCCATTTTATCACTTATCTCGAGATAAAGGTTTCCTTATCTTCAAGTGGGAGTAAAATATTCCTTATCTTAACATAAGGAACCTTATCGTTAACAAGATTATCTCGAGATAAGGATTCCTTATCTTAGGGCATAAGGAACCTTATCCATAGATAACTTTGTTACCCCGATTTACAGGACCGATATTTGGGTTCATGCAGCTTTTTTAACTCCAGATAAGGCGCGTTATTTGGGGTTTATCTTTTTTATTACCGATAAGATTTGTTACCCCTATTATAGGAGCTGTTATTTGGTGTTCATCTTGGTTATCTCGAGATAATCGTGTTAACTAAATATAAGACGTTATTTAGGGTTCAGCGTTGTTAATCCCAGATAAGGACCGTTATCTTGGGTCAGCTTTAATATCTTCAGAGAATTTCCTCGTTATTTGGAGTTGAGCTTTTTCCTACTCCATAGGAATGGTTACTCAAGATATAAGCGTGTTGATTTTGGGTTCAGCTTGTTATCCATCGAGATGAGCTTTGTTGATCTGGGTAAGGACCGTTATTTGTGGTTCAGCTTTTGTCGACCGAGTTAAGAACCGTCATAACCACTAGATAAGGCGGTTATTTGGCGATCATCTGAGCGTTATTTGGGAAGACAACGACGTGAATTGTTCAAAGTTGTTTTGCATTTTAAAAATGGTTGGCGGAGGCGATTAATGTTTTTTGGTGGTACATTTCCTATTCGTTCACGAGTAAGTGTAAATCTGAACACGTAAGGATATCTCTTAATATGCAAGGGTTAACACTCACACGCTTCAAGAGACACATTGGTTGGGCCTGTACCTACACGCACGATTCTAGCAAGCGGATTGAGGTTCGCTTCGTCTTAAAATATTTCCTTAGACTTATTTTTAAGTCTAACGATACTGGAATTAGTGACAAACCCTTTTGACTTAAAAAATAAATCCGTGAAAAGGCTTACTTTAAAATAAGTCCTTTGATTTGAAAACATAACCTAAATTAGTTAATACAACTCTTTATAAAATCATTTAAGAGATTTATCTTTGAAATCTACAGTGGTGAGACAAAAAACTCCCACATTATTCATAATAAAATAATAAAATAGTAAGAATATTTTTCTCAAATGTTTCATTTGGTTATAAGAGGGATAAACAGCTTTCAGAAAACGTTTATTTGGTTGTCATTTGGATTTTTGATGAAGAATTTATGCCATTTTGCTGAGTGACTTAAAAAATTCTGTTTGCCGATTTTGAGCCAACAAAGATGCAATCGTTTGACATAGAGTAACATGCATGTGTCATCAGCATTGTATTTGAGTAATAACAACTTTAACAACCAAATATTGTTAAACAATCGAAGGTGGGAGAGTAATTGCAGGATGATAAAAATATGATCCCCGGAGATTACAAAAGAAATGCTGGTGAAATATGTTCAATTTCCCAAATAAGAAGTCAAGTATCTGGTGTAGACCACGTTTACTTGGTTCAAGCAGAGTCATGGTTTAAACTACCACGGACTTGGAACCAAAGGGGAACCATAGAAGGTTTTGCATCCGCTTGAAAAAACCAGTGATTATTGAATTTTAAGTTTTAAAATTCCAATATTATTACCGAAAACTCAGCTTTAGAGGTTCTCTCTCTCCGCAATTAAATGGGCGAGCTGAGTAGATATACTGGTCATTTTGCAAATTCATCCATTCCCTTAGAAGAGATAGTATAAAACAAAAATCTCTGAGCATTTCATTATGTTCATAACTGAGACATTGATATGGGTGATTTTACAATAACCGACTCTTTTATGATTGAACAACTTTAATTTGTTGAAGATATTTTTACTTATAATTATGTTACACAATAGACCGTTTTATAATTCAAACTGAAATTTTTTTTTTTGTCAGAAGAAATCGATACGATCTGATTGCATGTGTGAATTGTCTTTGGTTTGCTCTCATGTCTTATGGTATACGGTCGTTCTCAGCCTCTCCGCATTCTATGGCTAAAAATCGCCAAACAGAATTTTAGGTCGCGCCTTAAAATTGACATAGTTTTTTCCTGAACCAAAAGTCCCGAAAAGACCCCAAATAAAAATCTTCTGATAGCTGTTGATCCCTGGAACCACCAAGTAACTTCAAGCAAAATCAGTTTAAAAACCTTGCGAAAAAATCTTTTTCTGAATGTAGGGTTTTTTATTTGACTCACCTGTAAAGGAATTGTTTTTAAAAAAATCCCAAAAGGTGTTGTCACTAATTCCAGCACCTTAGACTTAAAATAACTCTAAGGAATTAAGAGAGTAACTTTCTTGCTTAATCATGCATACAGTCCCACCTCTCTTCAAAAAAAAATCACTTTAAAATTCGGATGCTGACACAAAACCGACTGAAATACATTAGTGCTGTGTTTCAATTTCAATGCAACGGTATCCGGTATCCATGTGGTTCAGTGGTAAATCTCACTCCTTGATAGCGAGAGGACCGGTTCGAGACCGTGTATTTCGTTCACGTGATTCACTCCATGTGGTCGAGTGGTATTTCTCACGCTTAGAAAGCGAGTGTCCGGGTTCGAGCCGTGTAAATTTCGCGGTCAGTTGTTCCCTCACAGACTCCTCCTGCCTCTACACATGGATATAGCGGGTCTGAGTGCTTCGCCTTGGGCAATATGGCGGAAACAATGCATACACCTTGTCCAAGTTAAAGGAATTTTGTATAACAATAGAACCTCTGTGTGGAATATTTGCACCAGTGCACCAGCAGTGGTATGCATTGTTTCCCGCCATATTGCCAAGCAAAAGCACTTCCTATTGTTTTTCACTTCTGCGCCAAGTCAACTGTGGCGCAGCCCGCTATCAGTGGTAGAGGTCAGTGATACCCCTTCGTATGCCACTCCACTTGACTCATCACCTTTGTGATTGCAGAATCAATGAGCTAAGTTACATGATGTTCTGTAATTTGAACACATTGCTAAAAATTACAATGTTATTACAAAAAGAAAAATCGATGGTATGTAATTTGGCATCGTATTGACGTCTGTGTAATATGATTCATTACCGTTGAAATGTATTTTTGTTGTTCTAGTCCTTCGTCAACATTTGGGAGCAAATCGAAGGAATTTTAATTGGTTGAAAATGAGTCCTGTTGTTTATAGTGTACCTGTTAGGGGCATTATTTGTAAGGATCACTCAAGAATTTACAAGGTGATTCATATTTGGTGAAAATTAGCGAATTAATGATAAAAGAGAAATATGTTCCTTTTTAACACTCTAAATTTCAGGGATTTAAGAGTTGACCCTCAGATTGTGGTTAGTGACCAAACAATGTTAGGATTTAAAATTATCCTCTATTGGCATTAACATTAAATCAATTAGATTTGAATTTCAATCTAATGATTTAATGTTAATGCAATAAGAGATTATTTTCAATCTAAACATTGGTTGGTCACTAACCACCATCTTAGGGTAACTCTTACATCCCTGAAATTTAGAGTGTACAAATAACATAATTTCTCTTTTTCATTAATTTCGCTAATTATTTGCCAAATGAATAACCTTGTAAATTCGGTGAGTGATCCTACAACTAATGCCCCCTAACAGTACCTATAACAACAGGCTCATTTCAACCTTCAACCAATATAAAATTCCTTCGATTTGCTCTCCAATGATTGACAAGAACCTATGAACAACAAAAATACATTTCATACGATGTACAGAATCATAGTACAACCGACGTCCATACGATGCCAATACAACCATGATTTTGATCTTTTTTGTAAATACATTGTCAATTTTTTATCAATGTGTTAATTACATGAACCTCATGTCCTAGGCAATCATTGCTTCGCAACCACAAAGTGATGAGTCAAGTGGCGTGCATACTAAGGGTATCACTGACGTCTAACACCTGGATAGCTGCTGCCGCACAGTTGAAATGGGCGCCGAGTGAAACAATAGGAAGTTGCTTTTCTTCGCCTTGGCAATAATGGCGGGAAAACAATGCATACACCTGCTGCTGGTGCACATATTCCCACAGATGTTCTATGTTATACAAAATTCCTTTAACTTTGACAAGTGGATGCATTGTTTCCCACCATATTGCCAAGGCGAAAAGCAACTCATCCCCGCTATCCATGTGTTAGAGGTCAGTGAGGAGTCTGTGAGTGGAATCAACTGAACAAATGACACGTCTCGAACCCGGCACTCGCTTCTAAGTCCGGTTGAGAAATACAAAGACCCCATGAGTGGAATCAACTGAACGAAATTACACGGTCTCGAACCCGGACACTCGCTTTCTAAGCGTGAGAAATACCAATCGACCACATGGATACCTGGATACCGTGCATTGAAACGAGCACTAATGTATTTCATTCTGTTTTAGTTTCAGCATCCGAATATAAAGTGATTTTTTTTGAAGTAGGTGGGCATGTAATGCATGATTATAGTTTCCAGAACGACTCTCTTAATTCTTAAGTTTATTTTTAATTCTAAGGTACTGAAATTAGTGACAACACCTTATTGGGATTTAAACAATTCCTGTTACAGTTTGAGTCATAAAACCCTCATTCAGAAAGATTTTTTCTTCACTGGTTAAACGTTTATTTTTGCGTTGAATTTTAATTTGGTGTTTACAGGGATAAACAGGCTATCGAAGATTTTTATTTGGTGTCCTTTCGGACTTTGGGGTTCAGAAACTATTCAATTTTATCGGGAGCGACCTAAAACTGTTCGGCCGATTTTAGCCATAGAATGGCGGAGAGACTGACAACCGACGTATACCATAATACATAGTACAAAGACAATTCACACTGCAATTCAGATCGTATCGATTTCTTCTCGCAAAACATATCAGTTTGAATAAACCGGTCGATTGTGACCATAATTATAATTAAATATCTTCACCAAAAGTTGTTCATCATAAAGAGTCGGTTATTGACCATCACCGCCCTATCAATGTCTCAGTTCATGAACATAATGAAACTGCTCAAATTTTTTTTTTTTTATACATCTCTAAGGTAATGAATTTGCCAAATGCTTATACTCACGTCCATTAATTGCGAGAAGAACTAAACTGTACGTTTTTCTGTAAATAATTGGAATTAAAACTTAAAATTCAATATCAATCATGGTTTTTTCAAGCGAGGCAAAAACTTCTATGGTTCCACTTTGTTTTACCCAAGTCCTTTTTAGGTTTAAAACCAGGAAATCTTGATGAACCAAGTAAACTGTGGTCTTACACCACCTAGCTTGACTTTCTTATTTGGGTAAATTGAACATATTTCACTCATCATTTTCTTTTTTAATCTCCCGGGATAATATTTTTATAATCCGCTAATATTCTCCCACCTTCATGTTTACATAATTTGGTGGTTAAATGTTTATTACTCAATCACTGCTGATGACCATGCATGTTACTCTATGTAAACGTTTCATCTTTGTTTGGCTCAAAACAGAATTTTTAAGTCCTCAGCAAATAGGCATAACTTCTTCCTCAAAAATCCAAATGACACCAAATAAACGTTTTTCTGAAAGCCTGTTATCCCTCTTTTATAACCAAAGAATCATTTGAGCAAAAATATTCATTACCTATTAATTATTTTTTATTCTGAATGTAGGGGTTTTTTTTACTCACCTGAGTATTTCAATCTAACTCTTTAAATGATTTTATAAAGAGTTTTTACTCATTTAAAGTTTATTTTCAAATCAAAGGACTTATTTAAGTAATCCTTTTCACGGATTAATTTTTTAAGTCAAAAAGGTTTGTCACTAATTCCTCAGTTGTTAGAACTTAAAATATAAGTCTAAGGAATTAAGACGAAGCGAACCTCAATCCGCTCTGCTTAGAATCGTGCGTGTAAAGTATCAGGCCCCCCACTGTTCTCTCTGAAGCGTTAGATTGTTACCTTGTCATATGTATAAAGATATCTTACTTGTTCAGATTTACACTTACTCTGTGAACGAATAGAGAAATGTACACCAAAAACCTTAATCGCCTGCAACCATTAAATTCAAAACAACTTGAACAATTCACGTGTTTTTCTCCAAATAACGCTCAGCTGATCGCCATAATACCCGCCTTATCTAGGGTTAGTACGGTCTTAACTTTGGGTCGACAAGTGAACCACAAATAAAACGGTCCTTACCCAGATTCAACAAAGCCATCTCGAGCTCACAAAGCTGAACCTCAATAACAAACACTGGCTTTAACTATCTTGAGCTAACATTCCGTAATGGATTTAAGAAAGCTCAACTCCAAATAACGGCCTTTCTGAAGATAATAACCTGAACCCAAGATAACGGTCCTTATCTTGGATTAACTAGCTGAACCCTAAATAACTGTCTTTATATTTAGATAACAACGGCTTATCTGAGATACCAAGCTGAACCCAAATAACATCCCTAATATGGGGTTAACAAATCTTATCTGAGATAACAAAGCTAAACCCCAAATACCGACCCTTATCTGAATAACAAAGCTGCATGAACCCCAAATACGGTCCCTTAAATAGGGTTTAACAAGTCTTATCTATGGATAAGGTTCCTTATGCTAAATAAGGAACCTTATCTCGAGATACTTTTGTTAACGAAAGTTCCTTATTTTAAATAAAAATTTATCCCCTTGAAGATAAGGAACCTTATCTCGAGATTAAGTGATACCTTAGCTTCCATATCCCTCTGATCGAATCATTTAAACACTAAGGCATTATTCCAAGAAGGGTGTTTAACAACTGTTTATAGTTAAACGATCATCTCTGAGGTAAATAGAGATAATATTTTAAGTCAGACATAAATCATCCAATTTCCATATATAACCGAAGAATAGCGTTCTATACTTACATATCTATATTACTTTTGTTTTCATATTATTTTCATGTTGTTGTTGTTATTGTTAATGATCCAACTCACTACTTCAAAGATAAACTATTGTTTAGATAAACGATGTTAAACACATTTTTGGAATACAGCCTAAATGTTTCGTTAAAACAAGCACTATAAAAATGAGCCAAGCTTTAAATGCGAATAAGTGTCATGTTTTCTTACACTAGAGCTTCTAGTTCCGAAGATCACTTCGCCTCTCGAAAAGTGAGCGCTGTGTTAAAGATAACACTCTGTTACGGACGATAACAAGCTGAAAACCCCTCTAACGGTCCAAAAAAAAAGAAAAAAAAAAACAAAAAAAAAAAAAAAAAAAAAAAAAAAAAAAAAAAAAAAAAACAAAAAAAAAAAAAAAAAAAAAAAACAAAAAAAAAAAAAAAAAAAAAAAAAAAAAAAAAAAAAAAAAAAAAAAAAAAAAAAAAAAAACACAAAAAAAAAAAAAAAAAAAAAAAAAGAACAACAAAAAAAAAAATAAACAAACCGAAAAAAAACAAACACAAAAAAAAAAAAAAAAAAAAAAACAAACATAAACACAACAAACACAAAACAACCACCACAAGGGGGAAAGAAAAAAAAAAAAAAAAAAAAAAAAAAAAAAAAAAAAAAAAACAAATAAGAAGATAAGCTTGGTCTGGAAAACTTGCTTCCGTATCTGGGATCAGAACACCTTAACTCAAAAAAGGCCGTATTTGGGGACATCGCAGGCCAATAAAACGTCGTTTATTGGAGCTCGCGCTCCTTTATCACTCAATAAGGCGTCCTTATCAGAGAAAGTGGCTTACGCCGGTTTGCTCGAAACCGGGATTTGTAAGTAAATGATAAAAAAATTGCTGCAGACTTTGGGTTTTGAACATATCGTGATAGACCCACACGTGGAGATAGAATTTTTTAGATCATTTCGTCACTACAAGCACACTGGTTAATAAAGCCTACCACTGTGCCAGCATGAGTAAGCCATGAATGGTATTCCGCTTTTTGAGATTGATTTAGGTTCAAAAGATCAAAACACCCCAGAGGTGTTCAATATCCAGAAGCAAATATTGATGGTTTTTAAAGTCTGATGCCTTGGAAATCAGCAATGGTTTTGCAGAGAGGGACCTATCTCTGTGCTGGGCAATAGTCCCCTTTGTTAATTTCAAAAATGGGGTTAGCGTTTCCATTGAAAATCTTCGCATCTAAAATGCAAAAAAACAAAAACATGCCGTGGATTTCCCCAAAATCAACGTCATCAAATTAATAGGGCAGTAAAGCGAACACCCAGGAGGACTGGAACCATTTTTACGGCCGTCCGTAAAATTGTTAAAAAAGAAACAAGGCAATCAATCTAGGGTGATCTATTCCGTGAAAATGTTGGCATCTACAAAGCATATGTTACTTAATAAAATCACTCAGCAGAAATGACAACACTATTATTTCTGCTATAAAGACCCTCTATGGTAAGCTTCTTATGGATAGCCTGCGAGGCCGAATTATTAAGTACCAATTCAGTCACATGTTTACTATTTAAAATTTTGAAAATTCCCCACGAGCCTGAAGCGATGTTCCTCTATGCCTGAATATGATCTTTGAGGAAGACGGCATTAATAAACTGTTATCAGAGATGAATCCAACAAAGCCTCAGGCCCCGATGGGTGTCCACCCAAATATCGTCAAAATTACCGCAAAAGAAATAGGCCGGGGCACTCAAAATAGTATTTCAGCACTCATTGACACTGGCGTAGTTCCAGCAGATTGGTTGCCTTTCAATTATCCCCCTATTTATAAAAAGGGCGATAGGACAAACCCAGCAAACTAACTTATAGTACATATCTGTCTGTAGCAAAGTGTTCGAACACCTTTTAAGTCGCAAGTAATGAAACATCTGGAGAAGTATAACACCAATTTGAAACAACATGGCTTGCGCAAAAACCCTTCATGCGAGACGCACTGAAATACCATCCATGAGATTGCGTCTCAAGTCGACCAAAGAAAACAGGTCGACGTGATCATAATGGATTTTGCGAAGCCTTTGAATAAGGCTCCCCACCAAAGGCTTTATGAAGTTAAGCGTTATGGGATCGTGGCAAACGTTTAAATGGACCGAACATGTTCTGAAAGCGCAAACAACGCGTTGTTATTGATGGTAAATGTTTGCTCAGTGGGTGGATGTTGACTCTAGTGTCCCACGGGCACAGTCACACGGACCCACAGACTTTACGTCTTTTAAATATCTGCCGAGCAATTAATCAAGCTCAAAATTATTTGCTGACGACTATATCATTATATAGAGTTGGGTGGGGTTGGGGGGGGGATAGCCGGTCCTGAGGATGCTTGGCATATTACAAAATACCTAGATAAGTGTAACAGCCTGGCAGGTAGATAGGCAGATGATGTTCAATGCACAGAATGTTTTGTAAAGAAACTCCTCAAGTCTCCCTACATATATAATTATACATTAATAATACTACATTGGCCCGATCACGAATATTCCCTACTTAGTTATTCCAATTACATCAAATCTACTGGAATTCACATATTCACAAAATAATTCTAATCAATAGAACTCTGGGGCGGCGGCGAAATCTGTACTCATGCAACAGAGTTGTTAAAAATCTAGCGTAACAAACCTAGTCTGCCCCTGTATGGAATATGGTAGTTCCTAATGGGACCCACACACTAAGGAACTCATACAGAAGTTGAAGGGTACAGAAACATATAAGTGCCGCTTTGTCATGGGGGATTATGGAAGGTACAGTAGTTGTAACCGCAATGATGAAACTTTGATGGGATCTTAGAACTCAGACGGAAAGTGAACAAGAATAAACATCTTTCATTAAGCACTCCTGGGTCGCCTCGCCATACCGTTAACGAAAGTTCTTGCGCCCGGTCACACGGTCTTCTCGACATAGTCAAGTTGACTCAGATCACAACAAATCAAAACTGTCTCAAGTACTTATTTATACCATGAAGACATTGTAGACTGGAACTCACTACCAATTACTCACCAACATAAGGAATAGCAAAATTCAAAACTGAAGCTAAGAAACACATAACTACAGCCAAAAACTAAATAATACAACAAAGTCGTCCATTGAAAGTGCCCATCCCTACCCGTTTTGCCCCTTTTAGGGTTGTTGGGTATGTGAAACAGACCAGAACCCGAACCAGAATCGCCGAGATAAGCTTTGTAACTCAAGATAAGTACGCGTCATTTGGGGATCAGCAGGCCAATAAAAACGTAGCGTTATTTGAAGCCCGCGCTCCTTTATCCCGCGAGAAGGGTCAAATCCATCAGAGCTGTCGTATACGTACCAAGAGTTCAAACCAGAAACGACCAGACGGCGTGAAAGCAGATATAGTCCGCCGTATGCCACAAGCCGGGCTCCATAGACTGTATCACGGCACAATGAGCTAGGCCTATACTAAAACTTTGTGCTGACTACAAATAATACCCTAGGAGATAATGGGTTTAATCAATTTTTGGTGCAGAATGTTTGAGTGGCTTCTTTTATGTAAAATGGGCGGAGCTTCCAAAAAACAAGCAGCTTATTGCCCGTGACTCAAGACATTTTTGTGATATTGGCTATTTTTTGACTAAAAATCATATAAATTTTCATATTCTTTACTTTTGGTTTTGACTAGCGTAATTTATGTAAAGGGTCACTATCAAAATAAAAGCAGTCTTATTG
>JAMKCH010066242.1:0-32358 GCA_023653785.1 Ophioderma brevispina
TCTTAAACAAAAATAAGCATGTGATGAAAGCAAGACATTTATTTATCAGGAGAGTAGCAAGTCCATGGGTAAGAGAGTTGGAAGACACAGCAAACCATCAAAGAGAAGAACGAGGAATATATTGCCTGGTGATGGGACATTGACTGCAGCCAATCATGACAGGGAAGGCGCCGGTGTTTTTTTTTTTGAGGGCAAAGAAATGACCAGGGCTGCCGAGGTGAGGACAATGGACACAGATGGTATCTGGAGATAAGACTAAGGATGCTTCATAGACCCATTTTAAGTTAAATGTCATCACAGAATCACACTTGTTCTGTGTCACGATCACTCAAACAACACACATAGGCACGAAATTGCTGGCCAAGCCAGCGACATACCGGGAATTGGCCTTCCTGGCTGAGGGTCCCCCCTGGGTTGAATCTGCAACCCCACCTACGGTCTTCTCTTCCTTATTCCTTCCTCTCTCCAAACATAGATTAGAAATACAGGTGGCTGAGGGTCCTGGTTAAATCTACCCACAACCCTTGCACTATTCTCTTCCTTCTTCCTTCTTTCTTCTTTCAGAACGATCGATTCCAAATACATTTGGCCTTAGGGTCCCCTGGGTTGAATCGACACCCCACCTTACGGTCCTTCTGTTCCTTATTCCTTCCTTCTCTTCCAGAACATAGATAGAAATACATGTGGCTGAGGGTCCCCTGTGTTTGAATCTTGCACCCAACCTTACGGTCTTCTCTTCATAGCCTTCCTTCCCTTCCTAACATAGATTTAGAAAGAAGGTGTCGAGGGTCCCCTGGGTGAATCTGGCACCCAACCTTAGCGGTCTTCTCTTCCATATTCCTTCCTTCTCTTCCAGGAATAGATTAGAAATTACAGGTGGGTGAGGGTCCCCTGTGTTGAATCTGCCACCCAAACATACGGTTATCTCTCATATTCCTTCTTCTTTTCCCAGCAGAACATAGATTGCCAAATGACAGGTGGTGGGCTGAGGGTCCCCTGGGTGTTGAATCTACACCCAACCTTACGGTCTTCATTCTTATTCCTTCCTCTCTCGAACATAGATTAGAAATACAGGTGGATGAGGGTCCCCTGGGTTGAATCTACACCCAACCTACACTTTCGCTTCCTTATTCCTTCCTTCGCTCAGAACATAGATTAGAAATAAAACGGGTGCGAGGGTCCCCTGGGTTGAATCTGAACCCAACCTTAGGTCTTCTCTTCTTCTTCCTCTTCTCTTCCGACATAGATTAGAAATACAGGTGGCTGAGGGTCCCATGCGGTTGACTACACCCAATACCTTACGGTCTTATCTTCCTTATTCCTCTTCTTTCCAGAACATAGATTAGAAATACAGGTGGCTGAGGGTCCCCTGGGTTGAATCTGCACCCAACCTTATCACTATTCTCTTCCTTATAATTCCTTCCTTCTCTTCAGAACTCGATTAGAAATAACATAGGTTAGAAACAGAAGGGTGTTATTTTATTAACAGTAACTTAAAATGTTGTAAGTTAAGATAGTCCATGTAAACTTTGAAATTCAGTCCTAATACACACGCAGTATCTTAACCACTAGTCACCCCAGCGTAGTACCTTCGTGGGTACTCCCATGCAAATGAGCTTTGAGCGCTGTGTGATTATTTTAGTATTTTTTCAATTAGTTTACTTTTGGTCCACTATGTTTATATGTTTTTACACAAAATGTCATGTATAGGGGTTTTTGGGTGATGGCTAACTCAAATAATACTTACTAGACTTGAAAATGATCAGAAAGTTTTAAACACAATGGAATGTTTGGCGCCTCTATGGTCCAAAGTGCTGCCTATCAGGCAGCCGGTATGGGAGTACCTATGAAGGTACTCCCGAGAATTAGCTGGCACGGTACTCCACTACTAGTGGTTCCATGGGTACTGTCAGTCACCTAGCATCAACTGCAGAGTACACTATAGGGTGGATACTGTTAAGTAAACAAGCTACTATCCACCCAGTGCCTTGTGTACTTCGTAAGTACTTAGTTGTAAAGGCACTGCATCTAATAATGCCTCAAGGGGTACCCTTAGAGTAGAGCTTAGAGTACACATGGAGTAGCTTAAACTCCGGGTTACACCGTGAGTAGTAATCTTTCGTGTTTGCATCAGAAAAATCACCAAAGGGCCCTTTCTTCGGTCATTTTTTGTGACCAAAAACCATTGATTCTTTACTTTCAGCCCAATGCTTGTTTTGTCAATGTAACCAATCTGTTAGTACTTTTGACAATTATTAATAACTTCAGTCCAAACCTAACCAAAAGATAAAGTTTCAACTGTTGTGAGATTGTTATTTGTCATGGTTGCCCCCCCAAAGTTTGGTCCCGTGTGTGCGCACTGATGGTCCCAAACGTGACCGAACTTTATTGCCCCAATGATGAAACAAGCAATCCAGTGAAAGTGGATACATTATTTTTGGGTAGGCTTAGACTCAGTTTTAATAATGTAAAAGGAATAACCGATTGGTTTATGTTGACAAAACAGCATTGAGTTGAAGAAAAAATCACCTTTTTGGTCACAAACGTGACCGAGGATGGCCCAATCGAATGTATTTGAGTTGCATTAGGATGTATTCCTCACATTTGGTACCACCATTACACCCTTTTTAATTCGCCTTTTATTTAGTGTCTTTTATGTGTGAGCCATTAAAAATGAAGAGCAGAAGAAATGCACTATGGGAAGGACTTCATGGTTGCTGTTTGAGTTAAGCCAAAATCAGAGAAACTAGCTATGATATCTGCTCAAATAGTGACCTTTTTATGTACTCCTTTCCACGACTTCTAGGCAATTTATCAGCATACATCACCAGCAGGCAACTTCCCAGTGAAAGTAAGCCGCAGAGTCCGTTTTTTGCGCAGGTCCTTGTCTTTCATCTCAGCAGTAAGTCGGCTATACAACGCATGTTTGTTGGTTGGTCATAGAGGAATGGGCACAAGGTAGATCAGGTACAAACATGCCTGTTGTTTGTTCAAAAACACTCCTATTCCTGACTACATTAAGCATCCTTGTCAGCCAGCGATGAAACCACAAGTGCTTTCCCATATGTCCTGTTCTATTCTGGTATAGTGGAGTTAATTTCTTTGCCCGCTTCCCCACCAAAATGGCGCACCACTGGGTCGTACGGTAGACGCATGTCACGGCAACAAGCAACGTCGTGCGTATGCCATGGCCAAGGAAATTCTTACTCAACCTATAGTGGGCGGCACAGTGGGTGCAGGGTACAGCTGTTTGGTCACACTTTTGACTGTTGACTGTGTTTAAAATGTTGTTTATGTGCAGATTCACAAAAGGAGATCGTACCCCTGCCTTCAATAGTAGCCCATCAGAGTTAAGCTTAATCATTTTCTTTGGTAACAAAAATTGTGATGTTTCTAATTTAGTGTTTGCTTCAATACCAAATCCTTAAAACTAAGTGGGCCACTACCACTTTATAGCTCGGGAGGGGACATCAGCGAAAGTCAGAAAAAACTGCCCCGCAACACTCGTGAATCGATGCACGACTGCAAAGCATAGTCATGAGACAGAGTTTGCGCAATTTGGTGTTTTCTTTTTATTTTTTTTTTTTTTTTCATGATTTTGGGTGTTCCATGCGTCCCCTGTTTTCACCGCAATCTAGTAGGTCCAAACTCCGGCCATGATGCAATTCGGTCTTTGGGACTCTCATTCTAGGACACAAACATGAGAGTAACCAATCAAAATAGGTTCTATGTCTCTGGGTAAACCATGCTAACTCATTCTTACAGTATCTCTGAACTTTGCTCTTCAAATGGAACAATCAAATAGAACTAATAATAAAGCCAGAGATTATAGAGGCATTATGTAATTCGGACTCCTGAAGCGCTTTCACAAATGGTCGCTGATCCCACTGGTGGCCCCAACCATACCATAAACCATTTAGCAATCCATTCAAGGATGCAGCAGATCGGGATTAGCGCTTTCCCTCATCAGCAAACATACATCAGATAACCCCATCGCAGCCGAGACCAGCTTCCCAAAATATCGCATGGGTAAATCGGGGCAACTAAGCGGTTAATTTATTGTCCATGAAGCGAAATTACAAGATAGCCGAATCTCACAGGGCTCAAACGCACGCCTTAAGATGATGAGCATTACATGTGGAGTCGAAGCGCTTACTGATTGAGCGAATCTTGTCGCTTTAGATTGCCAATAGATAGGCAGATAGTGTCCAGGGGTTAAGTGATTTAAAAATTAAACATTATTTTCATTTAAGTGTACTCAATCTTTATTGTTTATGAAATATCAGCCTTTATTCTTTGTCTTAAATTGTTGGATATCCTTTATTAGTAGATGAGTCAGTGTTCCTGACTCTGTCAAAGCCAAGGTTACTGGAGGTGCTGTCCTAGATGTGTTAATTTGACGAGTGTCAGTACCCATTACATGGAAGATGCAAAACAGAAGGCAAGTAGGTCTAATGACTTTATCAGACAAAAACTTATAAACAAAGAACATACTTTGAACCTCCAGATCTCAAATTCCAAGGAGTTCAAGTTTTTTCACGAAGTCAAAATAAACGCATTTTCATTACCATTATTTAGAGTCACATGTAAATCTATGGCAGTTCAAAGGAGTCCAAACAAGCCTAGTCTCACAAGGGGCATTGTGATCCACGGCCTTATCCCCCCGACTTACCTAAAAAAGTTGAGACTTTTGTTATATCGAACAATTATCTGATCTGTTCACTAATCAACGGACAGGGTTGTTCTTTTGTGCTAACTTTTTAACCCTTTCTACATTTAGTTTACTAAAAGCAGCCATTTACCTAGTTTTTTAGTTCTATGTTAGAAAAAAAATCATTTAATTAAATGTTTAAATATTAAAATAAAAACCTAAAAGGCAACTCCTCAGGCGACTTTGCTAAATGAGAAAATTGGCAAAAAACCTCATCAGATTTCTGCATGTCGGTAACAAGATAGGTACCCTAAATACTCCTACAAATGAAGAAGACCAAAAACACTCCTAATAAGGACAGAATAGGAAATTTTAGGTATTCCCTCGTCCATACGGACACTTACTACAACCACGTAGTGGAATGGGGATTCATATCTTTGAGTTGCCCAAAAAAATAACTTATGAGATTCTACAGACTTATCCGGTCACTTGGAAGCTATTCTGCTATCATTGCAAATATTTTGATTCTGTTTGGGGTAAGGATCAATGTAGCTCGTGAAAGGTTATTAATACCAACAACATTTATAAATGTGGGTTTCTTAAAGTGGTGAGCGCTGGTGTGGGTCATGCCTCGGGTAGCACAATCATCATTTCCAAGGTAATTGCTGGAATTCTTGTATACTATGAGAAAAATCAGCTCAATTCTACCAAGGACACAGTTCAGTGGGTTAATTGTACTTGTACAACCAGTACATTGACATAAACTGGACTTGTGTGATTGGGTATCATATATCAATATCCAAAAACCAGGGGGGTATTTTCTAAATACATGGGTGAATGAAAGCTACGAACTGTGCACGGAAGTGAGATTTACCAGCTCATTAGTGTTGAGAAGATTAATAATGTTTCAATACTGGATCATTAGACGGATCAAAGTATTCTCTTCACTGAGTAATAACAATGTTTGTTTCAGTATTTTAATACCTATTGTCAACTTGTGGTTTATTTTGGTGTCTAGATTTTTAAATTTAGATTATTCCAGAAATTGTTTCTTGTAAATAATACTCTGTGCTACACTTACTCTCATTAAATTGCCAGTGCTTTTCATGTAGAACAAGCCAATGGGCTGTGGGAAGGTATATTAGGGCCAGTGTGTCAGCCTGGTGTGCCCGCTGTAGTCCAAGAGGGGATATCCAACAGAAATGCAGACAGATACAGACACTCAGTACAGGCTTCAAAGAAAACAACAACATAGATTAAGTATTAGGTGAGTTGATCCTTAAGCTTAGTCTACACTTGTAGAGTCTACTCTATCTTGTAGAGTGCAAGTGATAAAAAACACCTGCACTATAGTGCAAGAAGCACATCCTAATCCATGGATGGGTTGGAACTTAAGTTGGATCCACATGGTTGTATTTTTGCTGAAATTTACCTTTGAATCCGAATCTCTTTGAGGGGCATGGACAGACTTACCGTTCTTTGTTTCAAATGGTTTCTCAACAGTGCCATGATTTCATGTGGATCGCTAATTAAGTTTGGTTTTGCATGTCAAATCAGTGGTAATTAGTATTCGGATCTTATATTGGACAACCTTGGTTTCAAAACAAATTAAAATGCTAGCTTTTTAAATGTGGTCAAAAAGCAGCAAACACAAAATTTAAGAAGTATTTTCTTTCCTTTGCATATTAAAAGGGGAACAGGCAATATGGTGACTTTTTTCAAGAAGTTTGAAGAATTAGACCAATTTCCACAAATTTGTCATGGTTAGATTGATTATGGGACCAGTGGTGTAAATGACTAAGGCCAAAGAAATAAAAAATTGTGTCCGCTTCCATGCGCTTAGGTTTTAAAAAAAAAATCACATTTAAACCATATTTTTTTTAAAAGTTTTCACAGGATTTTGTAACATTTCTAGGACGATTGCTTAGCAAAATCCGGCTTAATGAAATGGGCAATGTCTGATGTATGTATGTGTGTGTGGGTACGTATTGTGTGTCCTGGATACAAAAAAGGTAAACCTTTGCCAAACTTTTTTTTCCCGAATGAGCTAGATTACCCACTTAGTATATTGAGAGGGGACAAGCCCTACAACCATGAATTCCTTCATTCATTCCCCCCAGGGACCCCCCTGGGTCTGACGGGGGTGGGGAAATGTCAAACGGTCCAACATTTTTCCAACAAAAGGTAAACAATTTTTGCCAGATTTTTATTTCTAGATTTGAGCTAAAAGGTAGCCAAATTTAAAATATATTTGTAGGAGGGACAAGCCCCTACTAACCATGTAAATTCGTTCCCCCCCCAGGGGTCCTCCCCCTGGGTCTGACAACTCATATAAAATTTTAGTCTATAGACTTAAAGTGTTTAGACCAATGCCTCTAAGCTCCTAGGCAACCGCCTAACTGCCCGAATTGGAGTTTTGTTTGAGGTTGGATGTCCAACAGTCCACTTGCTCCAAGTGCTTCCATGCAGGCAGACTGGCTTATGGACTTTTTGTCTCCACCTTCTTGAGTCAAGTAACAGAACTACCACACAGTGTACATCCATATTATTCAACTCCCCAGAGCTGCACATACCTAGGGGAAAAACACTCCGTCCCATACCCGCCCATGGCGGTTTTAACAGATTTTTTTTACCTGTCAAAAAAAAAAAGAACAAATTGTCTTAAAAATACAATATGCATAGCTCTTAGGGTTTTTGAGCTAACTGAAGCGAGATAAACTTTTTTTGACCTAACTAATTATTTCAAGAGAGGGACAATTATTAACCTCTTTTAGTAGGATTATCGGCTACGGCTTCGTGCCCAGATCTTGTTTGACATTCTCATGAAATTGTTGTAATTGGGTGAAAGAAACATGTTGCCAAGTTTTAATTTTTTTTCCAAAAATGCGTTTGAGAGATATGTCACAAATGCGTTTTTCAAATTCCCATAGACTTTGTACAGGGCTGATTTGGCAGTACAGAAATGACCAAAATGGGGCACTTTTTGTGAAAACTACACATTTTTGTTGAAGTATTTCTCTAGAAATCCTGAAGTACCACTTTCTTAATATTTCCTAGAAGAAACTACAACTCCCTTGTGATGAATAAGGTGTCATATGAGCTGAAATCAAATTTAGAACATTCTCACATTAGATTTTGTCAGATTGGCTGTTTCCTATTTGAAATAATGGTGTTTTTATTTTCCCTAAATTATTTTTCCCTAAAATTTGTTTTCTAAGAATTAACCACTTGATTTCCAAGCCAACTTGAGATTTTAGGTCTTTTTTTTATACCCACATTCCAAAAGTTTCAGCTTAAAGCACCTTCCATTTATGCTGGGAAAATTATTTATTGTACAAATTAGGGAATTTTAAAAAAACAATTATAAAACACTAAAAACAAATCAATGCAGTCTTGAAATGCAAAAAATTGTGGAGAGAGTTCAATCCTACCATAGTCAAGTTTGGGCTAAATTGATTCAGGGTTTTTGATTTTATGGTCATTTTTCTGTAAGACCATTTTTATCTGATGATCCTACCTTAAACATATGACAGGACCCAGGCTTGTCTTGCCGCTGCTTTGGTTTACTTGAAGGCATTACCTGACAAACTAAATCCTGTGATCAGACCACTGATGGATTCTATCAAGAAAGAAGAAATCACCTGTATGCAAGTAAGTTCACAAGAAAATTAATGGAATTAATGTCATTTTGATTGTTGAGTTCTTGGTGCACTTTACCAATTAAAATAATTATACTTCGTCTGGCCGGAAGAATGGGGTGATGTCGCCTCTTTCATGCAACTATTATGCATGTGTATCATGCACACCGACTTTGTGCGCTCAAGATTGCAGCTGCAACTTATTGCGATGCGTATGCTTAACACTGCATGAAAGCTGCGACATCATGTTGTGTTAAGCGTACACCTCGCGGCAAGTCGCAGCTGCAATCTCAAGCGTACAAATTTGATGTGTATGCTGAATACTGTGTGAAAGCTATGACATCACTCCTTACTTCGGGCCAGAAGTAGTATAGAACATAGCTTTTGTTGGTAATTTAATTTGACATTATATACTTTGACATTGAATATGTTTTTTTCTGTTAATTTGATGGAGAAATCTTCTGAAGTGTTTCCAAGAAATTACTGATGGCAACTCTATGCACAAACAATGATTGCATGATTCACATTCCACAAGTGGTGTTTATCTAGAGGTGTGTGCAAAAATAAAGTTCATGCTAATCATTTTAAGAATCTTCTATGCTAAGTAATTGAATATGGCATGCTTAAGCAATGCTGGAAATTCAATTGTAACAAAGATACATAATTCTATAGCATTATGGGGAGTTATCCTTTGAAGATGAAAGGAATGGTGTATAAAAGTTGTGTGAGATCAGTGATGCTGTATGAGAGCGAGACATGGTGTTTGAGCGAAAAGGACATGGGGATTCTGAGAAGGACAGAGAGAGCAATGATGAGAGCGATGTGTGGTGTGAAGTTGATGGATAGGATGAAGACTGAGGATTTGATGCAGATGTTGGATTTGGAAGAAGCGATGGACCGGTTGACGAAGGCGAATAGTGTACGTTGGTATGGGCATGTGCTGAGGAAGGATGATAAGCGTGTTCTAAGAAGGGCTTTGAGTTCAAGGTGGGTGGTTTGAGGAGGAGAGTGGTTTGAGGAGGGGACGTCCAAAGAAGACATGGAAGAAGCAAGTGGAGGAGGAGGGTTGGGTTGAGGATTGAGGATGCATTGAATCGGGCGAAGTGGAGGGAGGGAGTAAGGGCGATTGCTGCGAGTGTGATGTGAATTCGGCCACCCCCGTTTTGCGGGGACAAAACCGGATTTAAAACTTTGGATTTACTACTACTATATTGCCCATGGTCTAGCATAACAGATGAAACTTTAATATCAAGAACTCCCTAGTAAACTGCACAGTTGTAATACACAATATATCCATGTATCAATGTTGTATGATCTCTTCCCCCACAGAGTCACTCTGCCACAGCTCTGGCTAGACTACTAGAACTCTGCATAGCAAGAACACCATGCCCAAATCCAAAGATCGTCAAGAACCTCTGTAACTGTGTGTGCGGGGATTCGAACCATACACCTTCAGCTGTTGAACCTGTGAAGCAGGTTTCCTTTGGTGGCACAAGTTCAAGCATTGGAGACACTGCGTCGAGACCCTCTTCTCCATTGACTGTAGCTCCCCCTGTTATTACAGCCCAGTGTGATAAACATCTAGGAATTGTGACGCTCGTCAAGCAACAGCAGGTGTGTGTTTTTTCCCCTATTGTCTCTATTTTTTCACAATTTTGATAATGCTGTATTTCAACAATTCTGATTTTTGCACTAATGTAAAACGTTCTATCAAAAATGTCCCCACATGAAAGGATTAAGCTGAAAAATACTTCTTTGGTACAAAAATTGTAGAGTTTATAATTTCCTATAGGAGCAAATACTAAATTCAGCCTATGTTTTATATTGAAATTAAGCAAATGAAAATTGCCTTTTGTTTTCACTTTCAAGGCATTTCTGTAACCAAAGACAAAGTAAGAACTCTATTGGGGGTCTTATCTATATGAAATCACTACATATGACACAATATATGGGTGCCCCAAAATCTCTCATTGCACCCTAAATATAGATAATTGTCTGCCCACTTTGGTTGGGTGAATTTGACTAGCGAGGTGTAACAAATCAGGTCTTAAACCTACTGAATGATTTTAATGTGATTAACTGGTATTCACAACAACCTTTATTGCAAAAAAGGGGTGTTTGTCACTGTGACTTGTTCCTGTGTTTGTAAAAGTGGATCACAGGTTGCATCATCTAATGTTTGGATATTTTTCAACTGCAGTGTAAATTTGGGGGTAGGGCAAGGATTAAGAGAGTATTTAGGATTACAGTGTAATCAAGATTGAAATATGAAATGAAAACTGGATGGCACATGGTCTAACTTTATCTTCAAACCTTGTAATGCAGTTAGCTGCCCTCACAGCTGCAAGTCGGCGTGCCGTCTTTGCCAAATCTCGCAGCCGGGATGCCCACCTAGCTGACATATCATCGTCCGTTGCCTACAAAGATTTACATGATGTTACCAAAGATCAGACCAGCCTACAAAGACGAGGGGCGGAGTTTGCAATTTCTATGTTGGCGAGGCATTTTGGGAGCAATTTGCTGATGTCATTAAGACCTCTATGGCAGACAGTAACAGGACCACTCCTTCAACATGTAAATCTAAGTAAATTTGGTAAGTTATGTGATAATGCCAAAAGCTTGAAGACTAAACATTCTATAATTTTTGGTGTGTATTGTGTGGTAACAAATCAGAAAGTGCCCCTTCCCCAAGTGCCTTGCCAAACTGAATTGATTTTATTGAGGGATTTCCCAGGTGTGGTTTGAGTGCATCTTTGTTCACTTTGCCATAACCAGAATCATATCATTGACTGTAACCCTGATCTTAAAAGGTGCATTTTGAGATTTGAGCATCTTTAATTGGTCACTAGGTATTCTTCAGAAAGGTTTTTTCCCAAACTTTCAGTTGATTCCAATCTTACTGTGAATACTGCTTGCTTATGGACAGAAAATGTAAAATGACCAAGTGCTTACCGTGACAACCGACTTTGCATGTCATATTTGGCAGACATGCAATACTAATAATAACGCACATTTATGACTTAAGTTGAGGACGAGGCTGTGGATCGCGAAATGCCCCTGTATTTCTTAACCCTGTCCAAATGATAATTTGTGAACCTTAACCCTAATGCTATATGGTTAAACCTATACTTAGGCCAAAACAATTTCTTTGACATATGACTATAACACAGTAAGGAGGTTTATTTCTACACATCATCTGGTCGAACAAATTCGGACGGATAATGAATTTGGAGGGAGACAACTAATCTACAAACATCTAGTTGCATGTTTCTCCAAACACATGATAATCATCTTCTAAATTTTGCTCCATTTGTAGACCCTGTACTACTTCAAGAAAATGATGACATAGCCCAAGAACTAATCAACTCCTTTCAAGTACTAGAAGTTTTAGTGCCAGCCGTCCACTCGAGTCTACATAGTCAAGTAAGTCATACAGATAACAAGGAACTGTGTAATAGAAAAAGGATAGCCCTTCTCAAAGAGATATTGGCATATTAATGTAATAAAGTAGGTATGATAGGTATAATGTAATTATGCCAAGGTGTTATAATTTGAATTTTGAGGTAAATACATGCAGATGCAATACTCCTTGGGCAAATAGTATTGGTTTTTACACCTCGACCATCACAAATGGCCAGAGTATTGACAACAGCCTCTACATCAGGCACCATGTCTGCATTTGATACATCCATTAGAAACAGACATTGGAAAAGCTTTATGCTTGTATCAGAGAAATTGGTCAGCAAAAACAATGAAGGTACTGTATTGTATAGTGAAATATTTTGGTAATAGTAGTAATTTTACACCTCTGCCAGCATATTGTTGTGGTCATGTCTGTCTGTGTGTCCTTAAATCATTACACTGAACTGATTTCCTTTACACCAATGTTGACTGAAACATATGCATTTCCCTTCTGAGAAGTGGAATGCCCCAAAATACCTATTTTAGCACCCCTAAAAGAGAAAATGGTCTCAACCAGTGACCCCAGGTCACACCCTGTCAGCCATTACTCTTCCTCAATTCCGTTTTGGCCGCCTTACCAAACGGACGCGTGTTTTTTTTTTTTTTTTTTTTACAATGAAGGTACTGTATTGTATAGTGAAATATTTTGGTAATAGTAGTAATTTTACACCTCTGCCAGCATATTGTTGTGGTCATGTCTGTCTGTGTGTCCTTAATCTCTTGCGTTTATTATCTCAAGAGCGACATATGCTCGGATCAACATGTTTGGAAGACAATCTCTATAGAAAATCTAGTTTTACACATCTTTTCTATGGAACATGGACATATAGAGGGTACTAGAACATACAAATCATGACCTTTACAGGCCTATATGGCAAGATTCCCGCAATGCATTTTTCTTATTTTTGCAGAGGTAATAGCTCTTGCATGTCTCTACTTAAATTCAAAATTGTCTCCACTGCTTAAAATTGTTCTAAAAATAAAAAAAAAATTGGATGGGGTCAAACAGCTATGCGATGCATTTCAAGAGCCACTGACTTGAGGAAAGATAAATTAAGTCATCCTTTTTTTTTTTTTTTTTTTTTAGAGATTGACCTTCAGGGTTAATACCTCTGAGCCTAGTTTAAAGTGGGCTAAGTGGGCAGGCAAAGGGGAGCATAACAGAATTTAATGGGTGGATAATGGGTGCCTCATTAAAATTCAACGGAGCCTATACATAAAGTGCCCCATTGAGCACCCATTAAAGTTAACAGGGCAATTTGGAGACGACCCCTAATGGCTGACAGGGTGTGACCTGGGGTCACTGGTTGAGACCATTTTCTCTTTTAGGGGTGCTAAAATAGGTATTTTGGGGCATTCCACTTCTCAGAAGGGAAATGTATATGTTTCAGTCAACATTGGAAAGGAAATCAGACTTCAGTTAGATGATTTATAAAACATAATGTGTTTTTGAATAATCTCTTGCGTTTATTATCTCAAGAACGACATATGCTTGGTTCAACATGTTTGGAAGACGATCTCTATAGAAAATCTAGTTTTACACATCTTTTCTATGGAACGTGGACATATAGAGGGTACTAGAACATACAAATCATGACCTTTACAGGCCTATATGGCAAGATTCCCGCAATGCATTTTTCTTATTTTTGCAGAGGTAATAGCTCTGGCATGTCTCTACTTATATTCAAAATTGTCTCCACTGCTTAAAATTGTTCTAAAAATAAAAAAAATTTGGATGGGGTCAAACAGCTATGCGATGCATTTCAAGAGCCACTGACTTGAGGAAAGATAAATTAAGTCATCCTAATACATGACAGCACACAGATGTATCACATGGCAGCTATTGCACTTAAAACCTTCTTGCATTTGACGATGTACTTATACTAACCTCCTGTGTGAAAAAAATTCAATTTTTGGTTTGTTGTTTTCAATTATTTAGTTATGTGGCCTCCTACCGCACCTCCTTCTATGTCTACAATATCCATACACTGCAGTGAGACACATGACAGCACGCTGTCTGGGCATGCTCAGTCAGGTCATTACCACGGCAACTATGAATGAGGTCTTAGCTAACGTAATTCCTACGATAGGAGCAACTGATGACGAGAAGAGGAGGCAGGGAGCTGTGGAGGCATTATCTTGTATCCTTTGCTAAGTATTTGAAGGATAGTATACAAATATTGAAAGTTTATGAGTGCAATGGTAAGAATATTTTCATGAGTTGAAAGATGAGGAGGCATTAGCCTTGTGTAATGGAACATTTCATCTTTCAATGGATGAAAACATTCTTTCCATTGCACGAATGAAAAACATTTGTTTTATATAACGTTTAAGTAGATCTTTGTCATTAACTTTTAAGCTCAGACTAGCTTGACTATGCTAAGCCTAGGCTAGTAGCTGGCTAAGTGAAGTGGCAAGACCTAGCTCTGGCTCAGGCTAGGCCTAAATGTTGACTTAAATTTACCTTCTCGTACTACTTGCTATATTCACTGGGTTAAACTTGGTCTGAAGAAACCTCCATGGGCGGGAATTCCAAGTAGAACATGCTGAAAACATATCTTTGCTGGCAGAAACAACTACACTATCCATAAAGTCTCCCATTCTACCGGTTGCCGACTATGACGCTCGCCCCGGATTATTCCGTTGTCAGGTGAGCATCGTTGTCCCCTATTTTTATGTTAATGCCTTGAGGCCCTTAACATATGTTACTACTTTATGTTTAGTGGCGGTCCTTCTCGCCTTTGGCCTTCATTCGTTGACTCTCTGAGATCTCATGCTCCATCCATCCACCCCACCATCCGACTGAGTAAGTCTAGTTCGTGGTGTTGATTGAAAATATTCATCATGGTGGTTAATGCATATATTCAGTCAACATTGGTGTAAAGGAAATCAGTTCACAGTGTAATTATTTTATTCAAAGCACATTATGTTTTATAAATCATCTAACTGAAGCCTGATTTCCTTTCCAATGTTTACTTGCCTCACTTCCAGGCCCGCCCCCGCATGATTTAGCGCGCGTCCGTGTTGTCTTTTAGCCCAAAAAAAACACGGAATGAAGGAATAGCTATGGTCTACAGGGTGTGACCGGGGGTCAACTGGTCAAGACCATTTCATCTTTTTAGGGTTGCTAAAATCAGTGTAGTTTTGGGGCGTTCCACTTCTCAGAAGGGACATGCATATATTTCAGACTCAACATTGGAAAGGAAACAGGCTTATCAGGTTTTAGATGATTTATAAAACTGGTGTTTTTGATAATCTCTTGCGTTTATTATCTCAAGAGCGACATATGCTCGATCACATGTTTGGAAGACGATCTCTATAAAAAGCTAGTTTTACACATCTTGTATGGAACATGACATACGCGGTACTAGAACAACCAATCAATGACCGTTGTACCCAGGCCTATTGGCAAGATTCCCGCCAATGCATTTTCTATTTTTGCAGAGGTAATGCTCTTGCATTCTCTACTTATAATATTCAAAATTGTCTCCACTGCTTAAAATTTGTCAAAATAAAAAAAATTTGGATGGGTTCACACAGCATGCGATGCATTTCAAAGCCACGGAACTGAGGAAAATAAATTAATTCATCCTAATACATTAAATCACACATATGTTCACATGGCAGCTATTGCACTGAACAAAAACCTTCTTGCATTTGACGATGTACTTATACTAACCTCCTGTGTGAAAAAAATTCAATTTTTTGGGTTTGTTGTTTCACTTCTTTAGTTATGTGGCCGTCCTACCACACCTCCTTCTATGTCTACAATATCCATACACTGCAGTGAGACACATGACAGCACGCTGTCTGGGCGTGCTCAGTCAGGTCATTAGCACGGCAACTCTGATGAGGTCTTAGCTAACGTAATTCCTACGATAGGAGCAACTGATGACGAGAAGAGGAGGCAGGGAGCTGTGGAGGCATTATCTTGTATCCTTTGCTAAGTATTTGAAGGATAGTATACAAATATTGAAAGTTTATGAGTGCAATGGTAAGAATATTTTCATGAGTTGAAAGATGAGGAGGCATTAGCCTTGTGTAATGGAACATTTCATCTTTCAATGGATGAAAACATTCTTTCCATTGCACGAATGAAAAACATTTGTTTTATATAACGTTTAAGTAGATCTTTGTCATTAACTTTTAAGCTCAGACTAGCTTGACTATGCTAAGCCTAGGCTAGTAGCTGGCTAAGTGAAGTGGCAAGACCTAGCTCTGGCTCAGGCTAGGCCTAAATGTTGACTTAAATTTACCTTCTCGTACTACTTGCTATATTCACTGGGTTAAACTTGGTCTGAAGAAACCTCCATGGGCGGGAATTCCAAGTAGAACATGCTGAAAACATATCTTTGCTGGCAGAAACAACAAGATTGTGCTCCATTGTTCGCTCTGCATCTACCAATTATGCCAGTTCTGAGACTCACTGCAGCACCGCTGCGCTGCAATTCTGATCATAAGATGTGAAATCATAGCCACGGTCATAAGTTCAATAAAGTGTGTGTATCAGGTGACCGTATGTAATATATCATTTATATTGAATACAATGTGACCTATAATCCAAATCACATTAAAAGAGGATCTACTTAGAGGTGAAATATAATTTGGTAATCTTAACCAGGACAAACAAATCAAAGGTTTGCAGCAGTGGACCACTTTTCCATAAAGGAATTTCCTTTCCTGGCCCCTCATGGAAGATGTTTGGGTCCAGTCCCCCTTCCCGAATAGCAGTAATGGATTTTCAATGGGGTAAACCTACTTTCACAGCAAAATCCACATGCCCTATGAAGGTAGACCTTTGGTAATTCCTTCCAAAATGGTATTCCTAATGGAATATGCCCATAGAGTGTTTTTTTTCTCTCAGTTGGATACAAACAATGGGCAAAAAATGATTCCATTTTTTGCGCCGAAACACAACTCTTTTTAACCAACATACAGCAAATGTTTTGTTAATCCTAATACTGTAGTGCCCCACATCTAATAGTAAGAATTCAAATCCAAAAGGCCGATCTTTCCAAACACGTACCAGATCGTTCCACTGGGCAAGACAGAGGGGTTTCCCTCAGTCCCGAAACGGAAATGAAATGGAGCTTAAGTCTATGGAGCTCACAACACAAACAAGGAGATTAATTCGTTTCAATTCACATTGCCGAAATCACGGTTTGCCTATATTCCAATGGACTAATACCACGAATACTCATCTGTATCCGATTATCTCAATAACCATGAAATCGCCGAAATAAGAACGATTTTAGATAGCTGCTGTGTGATACAAGAACCATGGTCCACATTTAAATGTGAACATCACTGTAACAGATGTATACAAAATAAACTTACTGTCAAGAGCAGCTATCGTACTTTAATAAACGAGAGATAAATGGGTAAAAACATCATCATTTTGTCCGATCCCCCCGCCCATCCCAGCATAAAAAGATCGGTTTTTTTTTCGCTGAATTACTATAGGTTCAAGCTTCACCTTTAGACTGGGGGTGAATTTTTTTGTTGTTTTTGTTTGTCTTAAGAGGTATATTTGGGCAAATTTTACATTTTTTTTTTTTTTTAAAATTGAAAATTTTGTTAAGAGATCATTCCCCAACACTGCTTCATTGGAAATGACAATTATGCTTAGTTTAGGGAAACAAGTCATTGTAATGCAAATTAATTAGTTTTTACTTGTCATACAACTGCTCAAGAACAAAGAAAAGCCACTCACAAAACACCTCATTTGCTATATATTTCCTTGACATCATCACTTTGTATACAGGTATTATAGATAGACTAGGCATGGACATTGTACCATATATAGTATTACTAGTTGTACCCTTACTAGGAAGGATGAGTGACCAGAAACGGATCTGTAGGCTTCCTGGGCAAAGCAGTCGTTTGCTACATTGATTAGACTTCTGCCATTAGATTGAGTCCTGTCATAACCAGACGAGTCTTAAGGCTTCTGGCAAACACAGTCGTTTGCTACATTGATTAGACTTATGCCATTAGAGGTGAGTCCTGTCATGGCAGTGTTTTGTGGTGGCCTGGAGACACATAGGGATCAATCACTTTATTCCACCTATTAGTCTGTTGTTGATGTCTTGTCGATGAAAAAGGGTTAGCATTTGCCTGTCATATCTGCAATAAATCGATGGATTTGAACCAAACTTTCAACATAGATGCAACAGGATCCCTCATTTGGTGATGATGTCAAACGTCACATGTTAAGGTCTAATGTCATGTGAGTTCAGTTTTAGATATCTGAAAATCAGAGGAGGGCGGCCAAAAATCCCAATTTCAGACATCGACATTGGTTAAACATAACAGAAAAATCTTGACGAAAAATTCTGAATTTTTTATAATGTTGTCAAGGAATATTTTCTTATTCGAAAGCTTGGAGCTGAAGATTCAACTCCACTGGAAGGGTTTTCTGATTTTTTTGTGGTATTAATAATACCGAAAGTGGACAAGGTCGTATGTAGGTCCTGGGAACCCCATAACCGACCAACCGACCCACATCAAAGCACCCAGAATGGTTTGTGGTTTGCACGCGTGTATTCCGTCCACTGCCTTGCTGAAAATGTAAAAATGGACCTTCACTTGAAAATTGAAAAAGTTCAGTTGAACCAAACTAGAGTCATACCTGCAACATTGGATCCCTCGATTTTTTGATGGCAGTCGTACGAGTCCCCTGACCAGGCCAAAACCACCTCTAAACAACGGATTCAAACTCCTGAATGACTGACAATACACTGTAGAACCTTGATTGCAATTTGAAAACAAAGTATTTAGTTTAATTGTGTGTCTAAGCAATCCCTTCAACATCGATTAGGTACATAATCAAAGATTTAATCTATAATACAGTTGTTAATTAATGAACTAATAAAATTACTACCTGGTGTGTGCCCGCGAACGCGGGCGGCGCAAATTACTATAAAGAAAGATGTAGAACTACAAAGAGTCCTGGCGAATTTCTCACACAAACTTCATTTCCTATAGTGGGACGTGTCCACGACGGACGACTTGTCCTTACTGAAGAAAACCAGCGCCTAAATTGACTCCCGAAGCCCGAGGTCGACTAAATATAGTCCAAAGTGCTGTATCTTGTTTATCCTTGGGATAACTCAGAGGCCACGAAATAACGGAAACCGAACACGGCTACACAATCGGACGAAAACTGTTGGAGCTGTGACAGACTATGACAATGTCCACTATAGGAAGACATTGTTTACTGTCACTGTCACTACCTTGGAACAACGGGATGTCACTAACATTGGAAACTCTGCTATACTTGAGTAGGATGTTGTAATACTCTGCTAATAACTTGGAGCAAGATGTTAAGAAAACTCTGCCTCATCTTCTCTCACCAGGGCTTTATATGTCCTCTCAAACAATTCTAGTAGGATCTAGGTCCTCTCTATATGAGTCCTGTACTAAATATAGTCCATTACATCATAAGTCTGGAAATGCCTCACCATTCCACATGTACTGTATAGATTTGGGATCTCACAGCAGCTAACTGACTGACTGTGTAATTATACAGCCGTGCGCCACCTATGGTCAGACTTTTATTACCTTGGGTTGATCTCCTAGACTCCCCGAACTTCTAATAGTAGGTAGATATGTGCGAATATTTTGGGGAATTGTGCACTTGGTGAAAAATCATGAATTTGGGGGCACTTTCTGGGCAAGTTCCATAAGAAGACTTTAGCTATAGGGGCATCGAATGTGTCATCTGATTTAATGGACGGGCGGGGTGGGGGGCCCATTTTCAAATGGCTGCCACTTACTTGCTATTTATCCCTAGATTTGAGATTGAGTTGAAAATACAGTGTTTTTAGGCATTCAGTATGTCATTTGATGTTTTAAAAAGATTTTCCGATCAAATAGCCATTGCATGTTTATCCCATGGCATTAATGACGGCCATTTTCCTTCCAAAATGGCCGCATAACATCATCTATTTTTAACTATTGCACGAAATACTATATATAACTCTTTTTTCATACCATCAATAAAGAAACAGTTTTTACTTGGCATTTCAAATTGGTTGCATGCCAACAGTGGTGCTCATGTTTCAAGATGGCCGCCATTACTCTTTATAGCCTGTTATAAACTTGTACCTTGGTTATAGAGTCACAAAGTCTTCACCCAGGGTGGTTTCCTAAGAATAGGTTTGAATATAATTAAATTATTAAGGGTAATAGAGAGTGGACCAGTGGTTTTCAGTTACAACATAGCTACCACTCATGATGTATGCACTTTGTTTAACCCGCGTTAACTCTGTTCATCATCCTTACTTCTTATGTTCAATGAAGAGGTATTTTTGTATTATCCACAATAAAACATCACAAGCAAACCATACCAAGTGCTTGCCCAGACTTCATTAAAAGAGGCACAAATCCAGCTGCTGCCTCTCTCAACAAAGAGTTGCAGGAAATCGAGTCTTGGGCAACTTCATGGAATGTATTTTTCGCTGCTCCAAGTGCTTAAAACTGTAAACAATACGCAAACAAGAAAGATGCTGCAACAGCCATCCAAGTCTCACACTTCCATTTGGCAAAACTTAAAAGAAAGTCCGACAGTGGTCAAGATCTAAACTTGGCATCTCCATCAGTAATGACACAATCAATGGCTTCCCTGTGATTTACCAAATGCTAAAACTGCCAGTCAGCGACTAGGTTCGCTCTGTCGAGCTGCACCCATCTTAAGACAACTGATATAAATCCCTGGTTCGATCAATATGGATATGCAAGCTCAGCATGGTGCGGAGCAACACCCACTTCACTCTATCTACTAAGAATCCAGAGGACGTGTGCCATTTTCCATCATTGGTATCCTCCCCCGAGAGTGAGCTCGCTACTGGCCAATCATCACATCCAACCATTGTCATCGCAGTGCAGTTGAAATTGTCACACCTAGTTCAATATCATTCATCTTCACCGCATGTGTTATGGATCCGGCACGCATAGATCTCCCTCAGCCAGCTGCTAACAATGACGGCTGCTTTCAGTTGATCCTCGCCTTAGGCGCCCATTCAGGTCTCATACCTTCTGTGAAAGTCACCAACATCTGTCCAACTATGGACCTCCCCACATGAAACGTCTAATTTATCACCTCTTCTGTAGCATCCTGCTCATCTAGCATCAAACCATGAGCTTTGCAGAGTTCAAAGGGAGCTTATAAAATCGCGATCTTGGCGCCAATCTGTCAGCGTTACTAATTAGATACCTGCTGTTATAATGAATACCTAGATTAGCCTTGACATAAAAAAATAATTAAAGCCGCCTTTGTGGTCTTGATGTAATAACACCTTGCTCCTTTCCGCCAATGCAAGGCAGCCACTCACTGAACATATTCAACGGAGCCCACCTAGTAAATCGTTACTGACGGCTCATGATATTGCGCTCCTCCTGAGCTTACATGTCCATAGTGATGAGGTGGACTAGAAAGGAAAAGATAATTGGAAATTTTCTGGACAAACCCTTCCATAATCGAAAAGTATGCAAAAACTTCCAAGTTGTGGTTGTAAGGAGGGAGGATCGCGGCAGATGACAGGAAAAACGCTTGACAAGCCTCAGCTCTCTCAGTGCAGCCTGTTAATGATACGTTGAATAATTTGCAACATCAAAAGATTCTCTGCTCTGATATAGTGTGCACTTCTGTGTTTAACTTTAGATGCTAACTGCAATTCTCTAGTTAAATTAATATATAAATAAAATACAATCTTAACTAGGGACCTTGAAACATTCTCCACTCGTCAGTCAAACTCGAGTTCTCCATACTCATTCTCCTTTGGTAACATGCAGACTGCCTTTGAGATTGAGAGAAGTAACAACACACCGAACACACCCTCATCTGGATCTCAGAGTTTCACAGACTGGGCTCACAATATGCACGAAGCGTTACAGGATCAAATGTTTGCAATAACAACTCTTCCTTCTTGCTAAAGCCAAGACGGAGTATCATGCAACCCCAGATTTAACTACATGTACCAACTGTGACCTTTTCCATTGTCTCGAATCTTAACTTCTAGAGTGAAACATACCCTACGTACCCATGATGTCCAAAAGATCTTGCTAAAACAGTTTTTTCGCAATTTTTCTCCACTACAAAAATCAGAAGCTTGCGTAACAGTCTACATGATACTACTACTACTGCCAGTCCCTTAAAAAGTATGTCTAGATGATCTGTTTTACCATTTCCACACTTTTCCCTGCTTGGATCGATGTAATGTTCCTCAGCTTCTCAAGCGTGCATTGTCATCGGTGATCCCCCCGCCGTTTAAGCAATCCAGCTCGGACACCACCCATTCTCTCAAATTATCCCCCTATATCGATTTCTTGTAAGGTGTGATTTGAAAAGTTCGTAAATCAGAGTTGTAGACTTATCTCAACGATAATGATCTCCATGTTCCAATCCGTCAGCATACCGTCATTTCACATTGCAGAGACTGCATGTTACAATGGTGCAGAATGACATCTTGTATTGGTCCCTTGACAAACAAAAGAGACTGGTGTTTAATGTTATTAGACATTTCATGCCACTTTTTTGACAATATGGACCATAAACAGCTCTTAATCCGCCTGAAGGCTATGAATAAGTGTGGACACAGAGTAATTTGGTTCTTTTTCCAATTGATTCGAAATCAAATTTGCTTCATCATCAGATCCTGTGCGGTAGATTGTTGGATTTTCACAGGTCTGTTACCTTCTACTGCATGTTTTTTACTTTCATCTTGTTCTCCTGCCCTGCCCCACTACAGATATCATACTCTCTATGCCCCCAGTTCGAGTTCAATCTGTCGTTTTACACTGATGACAAACTCTCTCTGTGTCTTTCCAACCATTGGGATTTGAGATGCAGAGTCCATCAAATAACATTGAATCAGCATTGCAGGCATCAGATCCTGATGTAAATTCCACCCAAGCTTAATTATGACAAGACAATAAAGAATATTTTGCTTTCGTCCTCATTCTTTACAGATCGACCTATACTCGCAGCCATCCATCATTGGCTATTTATTTTTTTTTCCTCCCGCAAGCTTAAGCATCACAGAACCTTGTGTGCCGATCTTAGACTCATCACGTAATACAGAAAATACAGTAACATTACCAAGGCTTGCCTGCACTGTATAACGGAATTGGTAAGTTTTGACAGTACCCTTGAGAAAAATGCCACCATTGGATTGGTCCGTGCCTTAACATCACGGCTTGGATCGTAGAACTTGCCTTGCCCTATGGTCCTCCCAGAAAGAGAACTGACCAAGGTTCAGCGAGTTCAAAATGCAGTCTGCTGGTTTTGTCCCTTAAAATTCTTTGTCAAGAACCAAGCATATCACCCAACTTGCAATGCGCTTGCTTCCAATTATTATACAGAGCTCATTAATACTGACATATGTGAACTTGTTTTTTCTTGTCTTTTATTTCGTTATCCTTCCTCCATCCGGCTGTCCTAGATAGTCGTTGTTTCACCAGATTTAGGTTAGGGGGTTTTGAGGCATCTGAATCAGGGAAAGAGTTCAAGATTTCACCAATGTCAGTATGGGGTACATACACATATCCTCACAGCTGGCGATTCATGTGTATCCCCACATATGGTTTTTCTTAGTATGGAAGACACTGGGTTTCTTTCTTCTCCTCATTCTATTGGCCACCGTATATATGTTTGTAATGTCTACTTAATCAAATTATTCTCTTAAGTTATTTTAATAGTTGATAATGGAATGTATCCATAGTTTTTTCACATACAGATGTTTATCTATTGAATTGTATTTTGTCGTTTGATACATTGGATAATGATATTATTAACTACTATTAACTTATTACTACTCTTACACTACTTACTTCCTTTTACACTGTTACGTGCCGAAAGGCCTCTACATTCGGCCCTATATTGAGATTGTTATTATTATTAATAATAATGAACAAGCACAAAACTAAGGAAGATGTTGTTATATAACAGCAACTACAGAAAGAACATGAAGGATACAACAATTTTATTAAGTTACCTGATATTCATTCATGCTTTTGACTATATATCTTGTTTGTTGTAGACTTTTTATTACGGCCAAAATTATCTTAAAATGAGTTTTCCATTCCCCATTGACATGGCCACACGATGAACTTGTAACAACGGTATTGGTACCATGATTGATTACACCAAAAAGGTGTGCAATGCACCTGAAGTAGCAGATTTTGGTAACCCCCTTATGTAGAACATAATTTACTCTCTCTTTGGGTACGGTACAGAAATTCAGCGTATAATACCACAAAAAAACCAGTCGGTTCTTATAACATTACAACAAAATAGTCAATGCTGTTGCATTAATCAACAACATTACCACCCGGCAATTAAACCTAATTGTACATAATTAATAATAAAAATGGATAAGAATCGTAACACACAACATTGGATTTATGTAAAACACTGGTAAAGAGAAAAATTGCCTGCCATTGTGGTCTGTGTGGAAGCCCTATCACGGGTATACTTTACTTGTGCAATAGTGTAAGATCGTATCATTAGACCATATACATTACATAAAGGCCTCCCCTGCCTCCTCCCATTCCGGAAATGTTCACAATCTTTTGTTATCAGTCTGCAAAGCAAAGATAAAACAAACATGGGTGCGACTATTTTTAATGTCTCGCCACTTTTATTTAATTGCCTATTTACAAGTTGTATTTGGCCATTTTGCGTGTAACATAAATGTCTCTGCACTAGTAACATCAAACAAAATTGTATTGATTTGCCTATTTACAGTTTTATTTTTGCATTTCTGCACAAAAAAAATGCTTAAAAATATGCGTTGGTAGAAAAAAATATGCATACTTTCAGTCGAAATTAAAATTTACGTAAATAAGGAACCTAACTCATGGCAGCCATTTTGGAAAAATAAGCCATTTGGAAAAAAATGGCAACCATTTCTGTTACAGAATAGGTTACCATCCCATAAATACATTTATCTTTTTCGATTTTTAGGCATTGCTCTGGTCTACAAACATGTTTTGGTAGCCCAAACAAACAAACAAAAACCATTTCGAGTCCATTAAAAGAGCTAAAATACCAGAAATGGCAGCCATTTTGGAAAAATGGCCGCCATTTGTGCGTTACACGAAAACTCTGCGATGCCCCTATAGCCAAAATCCTTCTTAGAACATGCCCAACTTGGTGCCAAATTTTTATGCTTTTATCACCAAGTGCACAAGTCCTGGCACATATCTACTCCTACTCTAATGAAATCACTAAGGTTACATACGCTTCTTTCCCTATCCGGTTTTCTGTTTTCTTCTGAGATCTTCTGTTTCATTCTATTTCCTTCACACGCACCATTAGCCACAAAACCTGTATCTTTTATAATTGTGTTTATAATAGATTAATTTACAATATTTATTGCTAATTTATGACTTAGTCTTACTCAAAGAGAATAAATCACATTGCTAATTCTAGGGGCCTGTAACAAGAATCAAAGGTTCGCATGCCAAGGTCAAGGTCATATGAGACCTTCATTTAGAAACCGTGACGACACATCGACACATGTTGTCCGAGAACCCATGTATTTTTAATAATTCCAGGCGCATCACTGGCCTATTGGTCAAAGTGGATCTTTTTTTTTACAGCCAATCTGAAGAGGGCAGAAATATTTGAAGCTGCATTTCAACTGGTTTATCGAATAAAAAAAAATACATAATGTTCATTAGACCCAAAACTCACAAGGCTGTAATTCAAAAGTATGTAGTGCGCAGGGGTAAGCCTGCTGACATTCTTGACCAGATTATTAAATTTTTTACCCTTTTTAAAAAAAATAAAAAAAATAACACATTTAAAAACACAAAAAAACACCATAATTAAAAAAAATCTTCCCTCCCTCCCTCCGATATGCGCTGTGTCTCAATTAGTTTCCAATAGGCCTTGACTAAATGAGTAATGGTAAGCGAGTGATTGTGTTATCCCCCTGGGGTAGTGATACGATAAAATTATATGGATTTTCGGGTGAATACATCTGCTAAAATGCAATCGGTCAAACTCTGTCAAATAATAAGGGTTTTTATTATAGCATCTGAAGATCCATGTACATATATTTTAATCTGTAATGGTGTATATCACTTAATAAATTCTTGCAAAACTACAAAGTTAAATCTTTGGCCTACTTGAAAATTGCCTATTGAGGAGTAATGATTGTCTTGTTTTTTCCCAGGCTGGTGAACCTATCCACCGCTGCCATACAACCGCCCCTCATTGAGCAGAACTCCAGGGAGCGAAGGTTTCTGGAACAGCTATTAGATAGCTCAAAACTGTACAATCGACACACTGTACCTGTGCCTATTAAGGCTGAACTCAGGAAATACCAACAGGTAAAGAAACGTTTTGAATTCGCATTAATAGGTAGCTTGTATTATGTGTAAAGGCTTAACACAGTGGGTCACAGGAAGTACCTGTGGAATACCTATGAACACCTTAACCTTAACTTTGTACATGATTGGCCTGTTGCACTTTGGCACCTAAGTGCTGTTATCGGGAACACTATCCAGTGTTAACAACTCCTTGGTTTTACATTTGCCATCCATCAGTCCATGTGGTATTCACAAACCATATTACGTTTTTAAAAAATTTTCTGTCATTTTTAAACCATAATTCCAATTTATATCAACTTTGTGAACAGGTTGTTGGCCACCTAATGATTACAGAACCTCACCGTATAAAGCACAGTTTTTGTTTTGTGTGAAATATTAAAAGGTTTGGTAGAAGGTACTGTTGCACTCAAATGTTTGTAAGAATGTATATTAATGTCTATTCGATTCTTGTCTTGTCGTCGCCCCTTTAAACTACAATGATTATTTTATCGTCTCGAACATCCAGCAGGATCCCATCTGACATCCCCAACCTAATGACAAACAGGACATTTGCGCTACATGGTGAACAGCATCTCGGCTGCGGCCGTTTAAATATATAGATAGTATTTCCTGCCAAAATATTACTTTAACTAATTTAATTTAACCTAATCATAAAGCACCATTGTTTTCCAGATGGTTAATTGGCTTGCTTTCCTCCTCAACAGTAAGAAAGTTAACATGGCAATCCATGCTAGACATGGGTCTTCTGTGTAAAAATAAAACTAAATCAAAACCAACCAAAACCCTGATGTCCCTCATAGGCATTATGGAGGAGAATCACTCACTACCCCCTCCAGACACCAACATACATGGTAAGGGTAGAGATGAAAGGGTGAGACCTAATGTATACTCCAATAATTCCAACAAAAATCTAGTTAACATGAGTACTTAAGTACTTAACTGCCTGCTTATTGTTCGCACCGAGACTTTTGTGATTTTCTGAGCCATCATTAAACAGATGATTAGAATGGTGGTAGGGCTGAAGAGGGATAGAGCTTCAACATTTAGAAGTTGCATTTCAACTGGTTATACCTGTATTCAACTGTAATATACCATTTGCAACGATCCCCCGAAATGCATCTCCTATTGCTGGCCCATTTCCATCTGGGAACTTGAACCAGAGGTCTGCTTTAAAAAAAATTGTTGTCGTCGTCTCGCGCGCCGAACAGTGCCTCAGACTTACACAATACCAAAATTACCTTCTTCACACCCTTCTCACGATAAGTAATCTTACAACAAATTTAGAAGATCATCAAAGGAACAAAAAACAATCCGAGGCACTGGTGTTTGAATTCACTACTACAAAAGTGATGTTTTCCAATCGTTACTGTGCCCTACCTGTCACCTTCCGGACGATTACACAACTATAGGGCAGACGTCACAGAAGGGTAAGTTTTCTGGTATTGCGGTTTGACGCCCCTACCGTAATATGTTTTTAGCTGATTTAAGGCTGGTACAAGTTTCCCAGATTCGAAAATGTGGCCACAATACGAGATTAGTAGTGGTAGTGTTAGTGGTAGTAGTAGTGTAGTAATATAGTCAGTCTTGGTAGTAGTAGTAGTCGTAGTATTGTAGTCGTAGTAGTAGTAGAGTATGTAGTGTAGTAGTAGTGTATGTAGTAGCGTAGTAGTCAGTAGTGTTTAACAAACAAGGTAGTGAGTAGTGTATTAGTAGTCCGTGTAGTGTAGTGTAGTATAGAGTAGTCTAGTAGTATAGTGGCATGCCTAAGTAGTTAAGTGTCGTGTATTATGGTGTTTTGTTGTAGGTGTACTAAGTGTTGTAGTACGTGGTGTAGTAAGTGGTGTATATTGGTTTAGTCGTCGTAGTAGTAGTAGTGGGAGTAGTACGTAGTAGTGGAGTAATCTTCTTCTTTTCTTCTTCTCGTTGGCCGTAGTCTTGCGTATTCTTGTCCTTATTAGTTTTTGTTGTTTTTTTTTTGTCCCCATCCTTTTTCCACCAGGAGAAACATCCAGCAGGTAATGTAAATCTCAAATCTCACACTCAAACTGTATGCATACTCAAAGCAATTGACTTTCTATTTAAGACAGATTGGCAGTTATAGTTTAGCATGCATGTACAATAAAGTGAACTGCAATACTAAATGCAATATTACAAGGCAGGTATCTGATGAAGAGGTTAACCAAACACATGGTCAGCACAGTTGTTAGGGCCGTAAATTGTCAACTTAAAATGTCAAAACAAAAAGAGTGGCAAATTAGAGTTAAAAAACCATCTATGATTCCATCCATCACTCTGATTTTGTGACTTATCTATAATAATTGGTAAAATGAATGACATCCCTAGTCATGCCTGTGCCTATTGGTGCCATAATTTGGTGCGTTTTTTATGCTGCTGCTGCTTCTTTCTCTTCGTCCCCCTTTTTTCTTTGTCATTTGGTAATGGCCTATGGTGGTGTCCAGGGTTTTTCAAACTGTGTAAGCTGATCATTGGCCGCGTGTATCCATGATACGTACGCTCCTGACATGACCCGCTTTTTGAGAACAGTCAGGGTTTTTTACCCAACTGAGTCTTATTCGACACTGGCTGCGATGTACATGTACAGTTGTGACTCTCTGTGCATGGGACCGACGGCTTAACGTCCCCTCCGAAGGAGAGTACTACTTTCCTCTTTTATTGGAAATAGGCCACACAGACACTTAACTGACAAACATGCATTGAAAAATAACAATGTAATTTGCATCATATTTTGCAGTTTGCATTAATTTTTGTTTTAACATATATATATAGGATATAATAATTCCAGTTTTATATTTCAGAAATGTTTAATATTATGGGTTTTTTTTGTCAAACTGTTTGATTTATGATTACTTTCACGGTATAAGCATGAAATATCCTGGTACATTTTCAATCATGATTTTCTTCGAAAATGTGGTCTGTATAATACGACAGAATGTGAAGTAGCAATGATATATACATTTTGTTTTTATACAGAAATCCCACCATTCAGACAGCTCACCATTACCATGCATTGTAGTATGCCCACCAACACTGACAGGACATTGGGTGTACGAAGTTAAGAAATTCTGCTCTTCCAAGTACCTCAATCCATTGCACTACACAGGGCCACCCATGGAAAGGGCAAGGTAGGTGGTCAAATTTTGAATCAGGGAGTGTATAGACAATGTGATATATGATGTTACACAGGCAGGCACCAATAGAATGGGCAGGCAACCATGTGAGCAAAAGGACATCGCCGGATAAGCACAAAAGGAGGCCCTCTATAGTCATCATTGTTATATTTTGCCATCAATTTTGGTGTTGGTGTTTTGCAACTACTTCATCATGTACGCAAGGTGTTTTTATCCCCAAAATACACTTGTATCAAGAAAAAATGAGAAAAATCTAATAAACTTCAGGGATATGCGCTCTGGAAAAAGCAAAGCTTATAATCGCATCATCCCTTTCTATACATTTATTACTTAAATGGAGATACAGGAAGATGTTTGTCAATAGCTGTCTTTTACGGAGCTTGTATGATGCCTATAATAAGCCTTGTCCTTCATTAGGTACAAAGAGGCTATACATGAGTCAGCCCTTTATAACAATAAACCCAATACCTATCAGCTTAAGTGCTAAGATAGATTGGTATCCGTTCTTCACATCGAACAATGACTCTGGAATACATACAATGGCCAAAGCATGGCCCATGAACTTGCTGTTTATATATCATGAGCACATTAACTCACTATCTCAATCCCATATCCCAGGTGTAATAGGTTTTTCATATCACCATTATATTGGTCAAATACACTACACCCTGTGTTTTAGTATGAGTTATAAATACCCAGAACACGCATGGTCGCTGTTTCTTAACATGGAACCTGGGTCAGTCGCCCCCAAACATGTCGCCCCCGTGCCAACTCCCCCCCTGTAAACAAAGTCGCCCCCCAAACAAAGTCGCCCCCATGCCAAGTCCCCCCCCCACTTGTAAACCAGTCGCCCCCAAACCAAGTTGCCCCCCACACACCCAAGAATTCGCCCCCAACACAACACTAAAGTCCCCCCCGACCCCCCACTCACACAATCCGCCCCCCGGCCACGCCTCATGCACTACCTCACCCCTAACCAACTCAAGATTATTTGTATTTCATGTGGGTACATTTCGAGGAATAGGCGGGTGATCTCCGCGGAAATATACGTATGTATTTAACTTAGGTGTCGTCTGCCTGCATGGCTGGATCAGGGCAGTCATATAGTTGCACCAGAGATTTTAAAAGTAAAAGTAATACGGAGTAGTTCCCAGTGCAACCCAACTATGGCGACAAATCAGGCGCATTCGTTAATAACGTAACTGACTTTTCGTTAGGACCGCTCTATTTTAGACGATTCGAGTGCACCCATTTGAAAACTTCATCACGGTATAAGTTCCTTTTGCTATAGCAACGTGATTTCCCGGTGCAATATTGACATGATTGGATGAATGTTTATTTTAAAAAAATCTGTTTGCCGATTCTCCCTTGGAAGTTTTATTTTCCGTCACTACTTTCATGTGTATATAAAATATAAACACATAGAATTATAAAATTGTGGTATGGAATTTACATTTATAGACTAAGCTGGCCATTGTTGTCCAGAACTCATGTAAAATACACAGCTAAAAACCGGATGTGCGATCGATACGCCTAATAATAAAACTTGAATGCAACCCCACTTGCAAATCAATAATAACTTGATTGTGAGAACTTGTTGGATGCATTCTCGCCCGCGAGAAAACTAATATTGGTTATGTCATAAGTATAAAAAAAAATTTTTCCTGGTTATGCAGATAAAAACCATTAATTCAGGTCAATTTCTTTTAGGATACTTTTTGTAAATACTATAAAACTACTATAAACGGTACATATGAATAATCCATATTTGTGTTACATGTTATAGTTGAAACTACCTAATCAAGTAAAACCTCTGTTTCTGTGACTTGAGCGTTATTTGTTTGCGTAATTTTCCTATTCTTAATGAGGCATAATAGTTTAGTAAATAAATTGCATTGGAACTTATATATCTTAATTATGAAACAAAAAACATGCAGTTGGTCAAGATCTATTCAGACGGAATTAACAAAATGTGCTTTTCCAGAGCAATTGTTTATTTTTTTGTCAAGATTAAGAGGACATTGATTCCATACGAATATTCAATAATCGAGTTAGGTCTCTTACCTGTATTAGAAGACAAATATTTTCAGCAAATCATTTTGATAACTTGGAATATTATCAAAAGCAAACTTGTATAAGTGTGGCGGTTTGAAAATTTACCTTCTGAAAAAATTGTACCAAAAATGCGAAGGACAGACTTGACACCTTGTTCTTATCTTCCTCAATTTAGAAGCACACTTTTAGAATTTTTGTTCATGGGTATTTAATAATTTAACTAATAACAAACAAAAGTAACAATTGAAGTCATAATTCGCAGTGCTTAATTGTAGCTATATATTGTAGCAAATTCCTCTCTAAATGCAAAAGAGTGAAGTTCACTCTTTTGCATTTAGAGAGTCCATCCGTCGGAGCTCAGAAGAGGCTATTTCATTTTTTTTACCACCGTGGAATTGTATTTCTGTCAAATTTTCAGCCTCTTTTTCAGCCTCAACACTCGAAAGAACTTGGTGCTTTTTTCGTAGCTAACGTCACGCACCTTCAACGGTGATAAGAATTGGTAAAGGTTCAGAGTGAATTAGAGTTTTCACAAAATGTCACTTTCCTCCGCCCCCCCGAAAAAGAAGTCTGGCGGCGCCACTGATTATGAAAAAAAATTATGGAGTGCGTTTTTATATATAAAAATACTTTTAGAATTCGTTGCGGATACCCTCCACCCCCATACAATATACCCATGTACATTTGTATTTCACTTCAAACTGGAGTGGAAACTCACTGGTAACCATCGTCCGGAAACTTGGCTCCGCATTCCTACGTAGGGACGAACAGATTATCCCTCAATTGGACCAATATTAAAGAATGACTGGACTACAAGGGTCGGTATGTCCATGTATTGTTTTAATGGGGGACTGTTTTGGTAGCTGTCAATCAATAATTTGATCTAGCGGGTCTGAGCTCGCCCTCGCAACTGCACTTCCCCATCAATACGACAAAAGTGGGAGTTTCAAAGTTTCCAAAACGTAGGTCTGTTTTCAGTTTTTTATAAAGTTTTGAAACACGGCAATGTTAGGCCTACTAACAGAACAGGGTACGCTTCAAAAAAAAAAAAAAAAAAAAATTG